>JBAMNC010001700.1:0-293798 GCA_037902135.1 Cetoscarus ocellatus | reverse complement strand
TCTCTCAGCTCAGGATTTGAAAAAACACTAAGGCTAACATATGACTTTTTTCCCATTTCAGACTCAGAAAAAAAATATGCTCAAACATGACTTTTTGGGTGTAAAACAGGCCAAAAAATATGCTAGTGTAGACGGTTTTGTCATATTTGGCTTCGACACAGACTTACGAGCCTTTTTCTCTCAGCTCAGGATTTGAAAAAACACTAAGGCTAACCTATGACTTTTTTCCCATTTCAGACTCAGAAAAAAAATATGCTCAAACATGACTTTTTGGGTGTAAAACAGGCCAAAAAACATGCTAGTGCAGACGGTTTTGTCATATTTGGCTTCAAAATGGACTTATGAGCCTTTTACTCTCAGCTCAGGATATGAAAAAACACTAAGGCTAACATATGACTTTTTTCCCATTTCAGACTCAGAGAAAAAATATGCTCAAACATGACTTTTTAGGTGTAAAACAGGCCAAAAAACATGCTAGTGCAGACGGTTTTGTCATATTTGGCTTCGACACGGACTTATGAGCCTTTTTCTCTCAGCTCAGGATTTGAAAAAACACTAAGGCTAACCTATGACTGTTTTCCCAGTTTGGACCTCGAAAAAAAATATGCTCAAACATGACTTTTTGGGTGTAAAACAGGCCAAAAAACATGCTAGTGCAGACGGTTTTGTCATATTTGGCTTCAAAATGGACTTATGAGCCTTTTTCTCTCAGCTCAGGATTTGAAAAAACACTAAGGCTAACCTATGACTTTTTTCCCATTTTGGACTTCGAAAAAAAATATGCTCAAACATGACTTTTTGGGTGTAAACCAAGCCAAAAAACATGCTAGTGCAGACAGTTTTGTCATATTTGGCTTCAAAATGGACTTATGAGCCTTTTTCTCTCAGCTCAGGATGCGAGAAAACACTAAGGCTAACATATGACTTTTTTCCCATTTCAGACTCAGAAAAAAAATATGCTCAAACATGACTTTTTGGGTGTAAAACAGGCCAAAAAACATGCTAGTGCAGACGGTTTTGTCATATTTGGCTTCAAAATGGACTTATGAGCCTTTTTCTCTCAGCTCAGGATATGAAAAACCACTAAGGCTAACATATGATTTTGATCCCATTTCAGACTTCGAAAAAAAATATGCTCAAACATGACTTTTTGGGTGTAAAACAGGCCAAAAAACATGCTAGTCCAGACGGTTTTGTCATATTTGGCTTCAAAATGGACTTATGAGCCTTTTTCACTCAGCTCAGGATTTGAAAAAACACTAAGGCTAACCTATGACTTTTTTCCCATTTTGGACTCCGAAAAAAATATGCTCAAACATGACTTTTTGGGTGGAAAACAGGCCAAAAAACATGCTAGTGCAGACGGTTTTGTCATATTTGGCTTCAAAATGGACTTATGAGCCTTTTTCTCTCAGCTCAGGATTTGAAAAAACACTAAGGCTAACATATGACTTTTTTCCCATTTCAGACTCAGAAAAAAAATATGCTCAAACATGACTTTTTGGGTGTAAAACAGGCCAAAAAACATGCTAGTGCAGACGGTGTTGTTATATTTGGCTTCAAAATGGACTTATGAGCCTTTTTCTTTCAGCTCAGGATTTGAAAAAACACTAAGGCTAACATATGACTTTGTTCCCATTTCGAACTCTGAAAAAAAATATGCTCAAAAATGACTTTTTGGGTGTAAAACTGGCAAAAAAAACATGCTAGTGCAGACGGTTTTGTCATATTTGGCTTCAAAATGGACTTATGAGCCTTTTTCTCTCAGCTCAGGATTTGAAAAAACACTAAGGCTAACCTATGACTTTTTTCCCATTTCAGACTCCAAAAAAAAAGTATGCTCAAACATGACTTTTTGGGTGCAAAATGGGCCAAAAAATATGCTAGTGCAGACGGTTTTGTCATATTTGGCTTCAAAACTGACTTATGAGCCTTTTTCTCTCAGCTCAGGATTTGAAAAAACACTAAGGCTAACCTTTGACTTTTTTCCCCATTTCGAACTCCGAAAAAAAACATGCTCAAACATGACTTTTTGGGTGTAAAACAGGCCAAAAAACATGCTAGTGCAGACGGTTTTGTCATATTTGGCTCCAAAATGGACTTATGAGCCTTTTTCTCTCAGCTCAGGATTTGAAAAAACACTAAGGCTAACCTATGACTTTTTTCCCATTTCAGACTCAGAAAAAAAACTTGCTCAAACATGACTTTTTTGGTGTCAACCAAGCCAAAAAACATGCTAGTGCAGACAGTTTGGTCCTATATGGCTTCAAAATGGACTTATGAGCCTTTTTCTCTCAGCTCAGGATTTGAAAAAACATTAAGGCTAACCTATGACTTTTCTTCGATTTCGAACTCCGAAAAAAAATATGCTCAAACATGACTTTTTGGGTGTAAAACAGGCCAAAAAACATGCTAGTGCAGACGGTTTTGTCATATTTGGCTTCAAAATGGACTTATGAGCCTTTTTCTCCCAGCTCAGGATTTGAAAAAACACTAAGGCTAACCTATGACTTTTTTCCCGTTTCGGACTTCGAAAAAAAATATGCTCAAACATGACTTTTTGGGTGTAAAACAGGCCAAAAAACATGCTAGTGCAGACGGGTGTGTCATATTTGGCTTCAAAATGGACTTATGAGCCTTTTTCTCTCAGCTGAGGATTTGAAAAAAACACTAAGGCTAACATATGACTTTTTTCCCATTTCAGACTCAGAAAAAAAATATGCTCAAACATGACTTTTTTGGTGTCAACCAAGCCAAAAAACATGCTAGTGCAGACAGTTTGGTCATATATGGCTTCAAAATGGACTTATGAGCCTTTTTCACTCAGCTCAGGATTTGAAAAAACACTAAGGCTAACCTATGACTTTTCTTCGATTTCGGGCTTCAAAAAAAAATATGCTCAAACAGGACTTTTTGGGTGTAAAACAGGCCAAAAAACATGCTAGTGCAGACGGTTTTGTCATATTTGGCTTCAAAATGGACTAATGAGCCTTTTACTCTCAGCTCAGGATATGAAAAAACACTAAGGCTAACCTATGACTTTTTTCCCGTTTCAGACTCAGAAAAAAAATATGCTCAAACATGACTTTTGGGTGTAAACCAAGCCAAAAAACATGCTAGTGCAGACGGTTTTGTCATATTTGGCTTCAAAATGGACGTATGAGCCTTTTTCTCTCAGCTCAGGATATGAAAAACCACTAAGGCTAACATATGACTTTTATCCCATTTCAGACTTCGAAAAAAAATATGCTCAAACATGACTTTTTGGGTGTAAAACAGGCCAAAAAACATGCTAGTGCAGACGGTTTTGTCATATTTGGCTTCGACACGGACTTATGAGCCTTTTTCTCTCAGCTCAGGATTTGAAAAAACACTAAGGCTAACCTATGACTTTTTTCCCATTTTGGACTTCGAAAAAAAATATGCTCAAACATGACTTTTTGGGTGTAAAACAGGCCAAAAAACATGCTAGTGCAGACGGTTTTGTCATATTTGGCTTCAAAATGGACTTATGAGCCTTTTTCTCTCAGCTCAGGATTTGAAAAAACACTAAGGCTAACCTATGACTTTTTTCCCATTTCGAACTCTGAAAAAAAAAAGGTCAAACATGACTTTTTGGGTGGAAAACAGGCCAAAAAACATGCTAGTGCAGACGGTGTTGTCATATTTGGCTTCAAAATGGACTTAGGAGCCTTTTTCTCTCAGCTCAGGATATGAAAAAACACTAAGGCTAACCTATGACTTTTTTCCCATTTCAGACTCAGAAAAAAAATATGCTCAAACATGACTTTTTGGGTGTAAAACAGGCCAAAAAACATGCTAGTGCAGACGGTTTTGTCATATTTGGCTTCAAAATGGACTTATGAGCCTTTTTCTCTCAGCTCAGGATTTGAAAAAACACTAAGGCTAACCTATGACTTTTTTCCCATTTCAGACTCAGAAAAAAAATATGCTCAAACATGACTTTTTGGGTGTAAAACAGGCCAAAAAACATGCTAGTGCAGACGGTTTTGTCATATTTGGCTTCGACACGGACTTATGAGCCTTTTTCTCTCAGCTCAGGATTTGAAAAAACACTAAGGCTAACCTATGACTTTTTTCCCATTTTGGACTCCGAAAAAAATATGCTCAAACATGACTTTTTGGGTGTAAAACAGGCCAAAAAACATGCTAGTCCAGACGGTTTTGTCATATTTGGCTTCAAAATGGACTTATGAGCCTTTTTCACTCAGCTCAGGATTTGAAAAAACACTAAGGCTAACATATGACTTTTTTCCAATTTTGGACTCCGAAAAAAAATATGCTCAAACATGACTTTTTGGGTGTAAAACAGGCCAAAAAACATGCTAGTGCAGACGGTGTTGTTATATTTGGCTTCAAAATGGACTTATGAGCCTTTTTCCTCAGCTCAGGATATGAAAAAACACTAAGGCTAACATATGACTTTTTTCCCATTTCAGACTCAGAAAAAAAGTATGCTCAAACATGACTTTTTGGGTGTAAAACTGGCCAAAACACATGCTAGTGTAGACGGTTTTGTCATATTTGGCTTCGACACGGACTTATGAGCCTTTTTCTTTCAGCTCAGGATTTGAAAAAACACTAAGGCTAACATATGACTTTTTTCCCATTTCGAACTCTGAAAAAAAAATATGCTCAAACATGACTTTTTGGGTGTAACACTGGCCAAAAAACATGCTAGTGCAGACGGTTTTGTCATATTTGGCTTCAAAACGGACTTATGAGCCTTTTTCTCTCAGCTCAGGATTTGAAAAAACACTAAGGCTAACCTATGACTTTTTTCCCATTTCAGACTCCAAAAAAAAAGTATGCTCAAACATGACTTTTTGGGTGTAAAACGGGCCAAAAAATATGCTAGTGCAGACGGTTTTGTCATATTTGGCTTCAAAACTGACTTATGAGCCTTTTTCTCTCAGCTCAGGATTTGAAAAAACACTAAGGCTAACCTTTGACTTTTTTCCCCATTTCGAACTCCGAAAAAAAACTTGCTCAAACATGACTTTTTGGGTGTAAAACAGGCCAAAAAACATGCTAGTGTAGACGGTTTTGTCATATTTGGCTTCAAAATGGACTTTTGAGCCTTTTTCTCTCAGCTCAGGATTTGAAAAAACACTAAGGCTAACCTATGACTTTTTTCCCGTTTCGGACTCCGAAAAAAAATATGCTCAAACATGACTTTTTGGGTGTAAAACAAGCCAAAAAACATGCTAGTGCAGACGGTTTTGTCATATTTGGCTTCAAAATGGACTTATGAGCCTTTTTCTCTCAGCTCAGGATTTGAAAAAACACTAAGGCTAACATATGACTTTTTTCCGATTTCAGAATCTAAAAAAAAATATGCTCAAACATGACTTTTTGGGTGTAAAACAGGCCAAAAATCATGCTAGTGCAGACGGTTTTGTCATATTTGGCTTCGACATGGACTTATGAGCCTTTTTCTCTCAGCTCAGGATTTGAAAAAACACTAAGGCTAACCTATGACTTTTTTCCGATTTTGGACTCCGAAAAAAAATATGCTCAAACATGACTTTTTGGGTGTAAAACAGGCCAAAAAACATGCTAGTGTAGACGGTTTTGTCATATTTGGCTTCGACACAGACTTATGAGCCTTTTTCTCTCAGCTCAGGATTTGAAAAAACACTAAGGCTAACATATGACTTTTTTCCCATTTCAGACTCAGAAAAAAAATATGCTCAAACATGACTTTTTGGGTGTAAAACAGGCCAAAAAATATGCTAGTGTAGACGGTTTTGTCATATTTGGCTTCGACACAGACTTACGAGCCTTTTTCTCTCAGCTCAGGATTTGAAAAAACACTAAGGCTAACATATGACTTTTTTCCCATTTCAGACTCAGAAAAAAAATATGCTCAAACATGACTTTTTGGGTGTAAAACAGGCCAAAAAACATGCTTGTGTAGACGGTTTTGTCATATTTGGCTTCAAAATGGACTTATGAGCCTTTTTCTCTCAGCTCAGGATTTGAAAAAACACTAAGGCTAACAGAAGACTTTTTTCCCATTTCGAATTCTGAAAAAAAAATATGCTCAAACATGACTTTTTGGGTGTCAAACAGGCCAAAAAACATGCTAGGGCAGACGGTTTTGTCATATTTAGCTTCAAAATGGACTTATGAGCCTTTTTCTCTCAGCTCAGGATTTGAAAAAACACTAAGGCTAACCTATGACTTTTTTCCCATTTCGGACTCTAAAAAAAAATATGCTCAAACTTGACTTTTTGGGTGTAAAACAGGCCAAAAACATGCTAGTGCAGACGGTTTTGTCATATTTGGCTTCGACACGGACTTATGAGCCTTTTTCTCTCAGCTCAGGATTTGAAAAAACACTAAGGCTAACATATGACTTTTTTCCCATTTTGAATTCTGAAAAAAAAATATGCTCAAACATGACTTTTTGGGTGTAAAACAGGCCAAAAAACATGCTAGTGCAGACGGTTTTGTCATATTTGGCTTCGACACGGACTTATGAGCCTTTTTCTCTCAGCTCAGGATTTGAAAAAACACTAAGGCTAACATATGACTTTTTTCCCATTTCAGACTCCGAAAAAAAATATGCTCAAACATGACTTTTTAGGTGTAAAACAGGCCAAAAAACATGCTAGTGCAGACGGTTTTGTCATATTTGGGTTCGACACGGACTTATGAGCCTTTTTCTCTCAGCTCAGGATTTGAAAAAACACTAAGGCTAACATATGACTTTTTTCCCATTTCAGAATCAGAAAAAAAATATGCTCAAACATGACTTTTTGGGTGTAAAACGGGCCAAAAAACATGCTTGTGTAGACGGTTTTGTCAAATTTGGCTTCGACACGGACTTATGAGCCTTTTTCTCTCAGCTCAGGATTTGAAAAAACACTAAGGCTAACCTATGACTTTTTTCCCATTTCGAACTCTGAAAAAAAATATGCTCAAACATGACTTTTTGGGTGTAAAACAGGCCAAAAAACATGCTAGTGCAGACGGTTTTGTCATATTTGGCTTCAAAACGGACTTATGAGCCTTTTTCTCTCAGCTCAGGATTTGAAAAAACACTAAGGCTAACCTATGACTTTTTTCCCATTTCAAACTCCAAAAAAAAAAATGCTCAAACATGACTTTTTGGGTGTAAAACGGGCCAAAAAACATGCTAGTGCAGACGGTTTTGTCATATTTGGCTTCAAAACTGACTCATGAGCCTTTTTCTCTCAGCTCAGGATTTGAAAAAACACTAAGGCTAACCTTTGACTTCTTTCCCCATTTCGAACTCCAAAAAAAATATGCTCAAACATGACTTTTTGGGTGTAAAACAGGCCAAAAAACATGCTAGTGCAGACGGTTTTGTCATATTTGGCTCCAAAATGGACTTATGAGCCTTTTTCTCTCAGCTCAGGATTTGAAAAAACACTAAGGCTAACATATGACTTTTTTCCCATTTCAGACTCAGAAAAAAAACTTGCTCAAACATGACTTTTTTGGTGTCAACCAAGCCAAAAAACATGCTAGTGCAGACAGTTTGGTCATATATGGCTTCAAAATGGACATATGAGCCTTTTTCACTCAGCTCAGGATTTGAAAAAACATTAAGGCTAACCTATGACTTTTCTTCGATTTCGAACTCCGAAAAAAAATATGCTCAAACATGACTTTTTGGGTGTAAAACAGGCCAAAAAACATGCTAGTGCAGATGGTTTTGTCATATTTGGCTTCAAAATGGACTTATGAGCCTTTTTCTCCCAGCTCAGGATTTGAAAAAACACTAAGGCTAACCTATGACTTTTTTCCCGTTTCGGACTTCGAAAAAAAATATGCTCAAACATGACTTTTTGGGTGTAAAACAGGCCAAAAAACATGCTAGTGCAGACGGGTGTGTCATATTTGGCTTCAAAATGGACTTATGAGCCTTTTTCTCTCAGCTCAGGATTTGAAAAAAACACTAAGGCTAACATATGACTTTTTTCCCATTTCAGACTCAGAAAAAAAACTTGCTCAAACATGACTTTTTTGGTGTCAACCAAGCCAAAAAACATGCTAGTGCAGACAGTTTGGTCATATATGGCTTCAAAATGGACTTATGAGCCTTTTTCACTCAGCTCAGGATTTGAAAAAACACTAAGGCTAACCTATGACTTTTTTCCCATTTCAGACTCAGAAAAAAAATATGCTCAAACATGACTTTTTAGGTGTAAAACAGGCCAAAAAACATGCTAGTGTAGACGGTTTTGTCATATTTGGCTTCGACACGGACTTATGAGCCTTTTTCTCTCAGCTCAGGATATGAAAAACCACTAAGGCTAACATATGACTTTTTTCCCATTTCAGACTCAGAAAAAAAATATGCTCAAACATGACTTTTGGGGTGTAAAACAGGCCAAAAAACATGCTAGTGTAGACGGTTTTGTCATATTTGGCTTCGACACGGACTTATGAGCCTTTTTCTCTCAGCTCAGGATTTCAAAAAACACTAAGGATAACATATGACTTTTTTCCCATTTTGTACTCCGAAAAAAAATATGCTCAAACATGACTTTTTGGGTGTCAAACAGGCCAAAAAACATGCTAGTGCAGACGGTTTTGTCATATTTGGCTTCAAAACTGACTCATGAGCCTTTTTCTCTCAGCTCAGGATTTGAAAAAACACTAAGGCTAACCTTTGACTTTTTTCCCGTTTCGGACTCCGAAAAAAAATATGCTCAAACATGACTTTTTGGGTGTAAAACAGGCCAGAAAACATGCTAGTGCAGACGGTTTTGTCATATTTGGCTTCAAAATGGACTTATGAGCCTTTTTCTCTCAGCTCAGGATTTGAAAAAACACTAAGGCTAACATATGACTTTTTTCCCGTTTCGGACTTCGAAAACAAATATGCTCAAACATGACTTTTTGGGTGTAAAACAGGCCAAAAAACATGCTAGTGCAGACGGTTTTGTCATATTTGGCTTCAAAATGGACTTATGAGCCTTTTTCTCTCAGCTCAGGATTTGAAAAAACACTAAGGCTAACATATGACTTTTTTCCCATTTCAGACTCAGAAAAAAAACTTGCTCAAACATGACTTTTTGGGTGTAAAACAGGCCAAAAAACATGCTAGTCCAGACGGTTTTGTCATATTTGGCTTCAAAACTGACTTATGAGCCTTTTTCGCTCAGCTCAGGATTTGAAAAAACACTAAGGCTAACCTATGACTTTTCTTTGATTTCGGGCTTCAAAAAAATATGCTCAAACAGGACTTTTTGGGTGTAAAACAAGCCAAAAAACATGCTAGTGCAGACGGTTTTGTCATATTTGGCTTCAAAATGGACTTATGAGCCTTTTTCTCTCAGCTCAGGATTTGAAAAAACACTAAGGCTAACATATGACTCTTTTACCATTTTGGACTTTGAAAAAAAAATATGCTCAAACATGACTTTTTGGGTGTAAAACAAGCCAAAAAACATGCTAGTGTAGACGGTTTTGTCATATTTGGCTTCGACACGGACTTATGAGCCTTTTTCTCTCAGCTCAGGATTTGAAAAAAACACTAAGGCTAACCTATGACTTTTTTCCCATTTCAGACTCTGAAAAAAAATATGCTCAAACATGACTTTTTGGGTGTAAAACGGGCCAAAAAACATGCTAGTGTAGACGGTTTTGTCATATTTGGCTTCGACACGGACTTATGAGCCTTTTTCTTTCAGCTCAGGATTTGAAAAAACACTAAGGCTGACCTATGACTTTTTTCCCATTTCAGACTCCAAAAAAAAAGTTTGCTCAAACATGCCTTTTTGGGTGTAAAACGGGCCAAAAAACATGCTAGTGCAGACGGTTTTGTCATATTTGGCTTCAAAACTGACTTATGAGCCTTTTTCTCTCAGCTCAGGATTTGAAAAAACACTAAGGCTAACCTATGACTTTTTTCCCATTTCAGACTCAGAAAAAAATATGCTCAAACATGACTTTTTGGGTGTAAAACAGGCCAAAAAACATGCAAGTGGAGACGGTTTCGTCATATTTGGCTTCAAAATGGACTTATGAGCCTTTTTCTCTCAGCTCAGGATTTGAAAAAACACTAAGGCTAACATATGACTTTTTTCCCATTTCAGACTCAGAAAAAAAACTTGCTCAAACATGACTTTTTGGGTGTCAAACAGGCAAAAAAACATGCTAGGGCAGACGGTTTTGTCATATTTGGGTTCGACACAGACTTATGAGCCTTTTTCTCTCAGCTCAGGATTTGAAAAAACACTAAGGCTAACCTATGACTTTTTTCCCATTTCGGACTCCGAAAAAAAATATGCTCAAACATGACTTTTTGGGTGTAAAACAAGCCAAAAAACATGCTAGTGCAGACGGTTTTGTCATATTTGGCTTCAACACGGACTTATGAGCCTTTTTCTCTCAGCTCAGGATTTGAAAAAAACACTAAGGCTAACCTATGACTTTTTTCCCATTTCGGACTCCGAAAAAAAACATGCTCAAACAGGACTTTTTGGGTGTAAAACAAGCCAAAAAACATGCTAGTGCAGACGGTTTTGTCATATTTGGCTTCAACACGGACTTATGAGCCTTTTTCTCTCAGCTCAGGATTTGAAAAAAACACTAAGGCTAACCTATGACTTTTTTCCTATTTTGGACTTCGACAAAAAATATGCTCAAACATGACTTTTTGGGTGTAAAACAAGGCAAAAAACATGCTAGTGCAGACGGTTTTGTCATATTTGGCTTCAAAACTGACTTATGAGCCTTTTTCTCTCAGCTCAGGATTTGAAAGAAACACCAAGGCTAACATATGACTTTTTTCCCATTTCAGACTCAGAAAAAAAATATGCTCAAACATGACTTTTTGGGTGTAAAACGGGCCAAAAAACATGCTAGTGTAGACGGTTTTGTCATATTTGGCTTCGACACGGACTTTTGAGCCTTTTTCTCTCAGCTCAGGATTTGAAAAAAAACACTAAGGCTAACATATGACTTTTTTCCCATTTCGGACTCCGAAAAAAATATGCTCAAACATGACTTTTTGGGTGTAAAACAGGCCAAAAACATGCTAGTGCAGACGGTTTTGTCATATTTGGCTTCGACATGGACTTATGAGCCTTTTTCTCTCAGCTCAGGATTTGAAAAAACACTAAGGCTAACAGAAGACTTTTTTCCCATTTCGAATTCTGAAAAAAAAATATGCTCAAACATGACTTTTTGGGTGTCAAACAGGCCAAAAAACATGCTAGGGCAGACGGTTTTGTCATATTTAGCTTCAAAATGGACTTATGAGCCTTTTTCTCTCAGCTCAGGATTTGAAAAAACACTAAGGCTAACCTATGACTTTTTTCCCATTTCGGACTCTAAAAAAAAATATGCTCAAACTTGACTTTTTGGGTGTAAAACAGGCCAAAAACATGCTAGTGCAGACGGTTTTGTCATATTTGGCTTCGACACGGACTTATGAGCCTTTTTCTCTCAGCTCAGGATTTGAAAAAACACTAAGGCTAACATATGACTTTTTTCCCATTTTGAATTCTGAAAAAAAAATATGCTCAAACATGACTTTTTGGGTGTAAAACAGGCCAAAAAACATGCTAGGGCAGACGGTTTTGTCATATTTGGCTTCAAAATGGACTTATGAGCCTTTTTCTCTCAGCTCAGGATTTGAAAAAACACTAAGGCTAACCTATGACTTTTTTCCCACTTCGGACTCTAAAAAAAAATATGCTCAAACATGACTTTTTGGGACCTTTACGGGCAGGAGAACACTCTGGTGCAGAAGATTTGGATGTTGGGTGAACATATTACTGAATGTAAGAAAAAAATGTATGATATAATGAATCTTGATTCATTTGTACTTGTCACTGAATAAAATAACACTGAACATGTTTTTTAACAATAAATGTCTTCTGTTTCATAAAAACACAATGAACACCGACTACAGGTTCATGTTTGTTTATTCAATCAGATCACAAACGATCCTCCTTTCACTCCCATGATGCTCTCTGTTTCATCTCCAAGTCTCTATCGTCTGGAAAAATCGTTTCAAAAAGCACAAACAGAAGATGAGTTAATGTTTGATATGTTTTCTTTACACAGGTTTAGAGACGTTCAAAAGATCCATTAAACATATGACAGTTGAGGTGTGTATGACATGAAACTAAACATGATTTCAGACATAAACATTCAAGCACAGTCATACAAAAAGCCAAAACAGCTCATATTAATATTGAAAACAGCTTGTTAACATTTAACACTGCAGTCTAATTTCAGTCATATTTACATTAACAGTAAGTGGACTTCATTTCTCCATATTTAGCTTTGTTCGTCTCTGAGGGTTACGATGTCGAGCAGCTGATATAAGCTCAGAGCATCCTGATGTCGTGTAGCATGACGTCTCCCTGAATCTCCAGCTGATTGATGCGGCTCAGGTCCTGGACTCGGTGTTTGTAGTCGAGCTGGTGGAGCCCGTTGACGGCAATTTTTAACTGCTGAGAGTCACATAGGATGATCATCTGAATGTGAAGAAATACAAACACGGGAGACACACAAGATGAAAACCAGATCCGCTGCAGTTTTGTGCCTCCATGAAACAATCCAAAGGAATCCAGGGGTGTTTATCATCTGAATCAGAACAAAGCAACCAAGGCAATGTTTGTCGATGTTTGTTTGTTTGTGTGTTTGCAAGACAACTCAAAAAGTATGAACCCAATATAATGACATTTCAGGGACTGTTGGTCATGGCAAAAGCAAAAACCTGTTAGATTATGTTGGTGATCCTGATCCAGATGTGGAACCTGGAATGTTTTTATGGACCTCTTAGCATTGGATGATAGAGCAGTTTTCCACATTCTTGCTAATAACTCAATAAGTTCTCTCCAAATTTTGATGACTGTTTCAGGGATTATTGGTCATGTCATGACGAATAAGTGCTATGATTTTGGTGATCTGAATTTGGATGTGGATCCAGGAATTTTTTTAAACAACTTCTTGCATTGCAAAACAGGGGATTTAAAAAATTTCTTGCCAGTAACTCAAAAAGTTCTCATGAAACTCTAATGACAGTTTCGAGGATTGCTGGTCATGTCATGAGAAAAATGTGCTATGATTTTGGGGGTGATACCAAGCCGGTTGTAGATCCTGGATTTTTGTCAAGGATTTCATAGCATTGCGAGATAGAGCAGTTTCAACACTTTTGCCAATAACCCATTAAGATTTCACAAAATTCTGATGATAGTTTCAGGGATTGTTGATCATGCAATGGGAAATATGTGCTATGATTTTGGTGATGATCTGAATCCAGATGTGTATCCAGGAATTTTTTAAAACAGCTTCTTGCATTGCGAGATAGGGCAGTTTTAACATTCTTGCTAATAACTCAATAGGTTCTCACTCAAGTTTGACAATAGTTTCAGGGATTGTAGTTTCAGGGATTGTTGGTCATGCCACGAGAAAAAAGTGAATTGGTTTTAGCGGTGATCTGAATCAAGATGTGATTCCAGGATTTTTTTTTTACAATTTCATAGCATTGCGAGATAGAGAAGTTTTCCACATTCTTGCATATAACTCAAAAAGTTCTCAATAAATTTGGATGACTGTTTCAGGGATTGTTGGTCATGGCACAAGCAAGAAGTGCTCTGATTTTGGTGGTGATCTGAATTTGGATGTGGATCCAGGAGTTTTTTTGAACAACTTCTTGCATTGCAAGACAGGGGATTTAAAACATTTTTGCTAATAACTCAAAAAGTTCTCATGAAACTCTGATGACAGTTTCAAGGATTGCTGGTCATGCCATGAGAAAAATGTGCTATAATTTTGGGGGTGAAACCAAGCCGGTTGTAGATCCAGGAATTTTTTTAAAAACAGCTTCTTGCATTGCGAGATAGGGCAGTTTTAACATTCTTGCTAATAACTCAATAGGTCCTCACTCAAGTTTGACAATAGTTTCAGGGATTGTTGGTCATGCCATGAGGAAAACATGAATTGGTTTTGGTGGTGATCTGAATCAAGATGTGAATCAAGGATATTTTTTTTACAATTTCATAGCATTGCGAGATAGAGCAGTTTCAACACTTTTGCCAATTACCCATTAAGAGTTCACAAAATTCTGATGATAGTTTCAGAGATTGTTGACCATGCAATGGGAAATATGTGCTATGATTTTGGTGATGATCTGAATCCAGATGTGGATCCAGGAATTTTTTAAAAACAGCTTCTTGCATTGCGAGATAGGGCAGTTTCAACATTCTTGCTAATAACGCAATAAGTTCACACCCCATTATGATTATTTTTTCAGGGATTGCTGGTAATGCCATGAGATAAAAGTGCTATGATTTTGGGGGTGATGCCAAGCCAGCTGTAGATCCTGGATTTTTGTCAAGGATTTCATAGCATTGCGAGATAGAGCAGTTTCAACACTTTTGCCAAAAACCCATTAAGATTTCACAAAATTCTGACGATAGTTTCAGGGATTGTTAATCATGCAATGGGAAATATGTGCTATGATTTTGGTGATGATCTGAATCCAGATGTGAATCCAGGAATTTTTTAAAAACAGCTTCTTGCATTGCGAGACAGGGCAGTTTTAACATTCTTGCTAATAACTCAATAGGTTCTCACTCAAGTTTGACAATAGTTTCAGGGATTGTAGTTTCAGGGATTGTTGGTCATGCCACGAGAAAAAAGTGAATTGGTTTTAGCGGTGATCTGAATCAAGATGTGATTCCAGGATTTTTTTTTTACAATTTCATAGCATTGCGAGATAGAGAAGTTTTCCACATTCTTGCATATAACTCAAAAAGTTCTCAATAAATTTGGATGACTGTTTCAGGGATTGTTGGTCATGGCACAAGCAAGAAGTGCTCTGATTTTGGTGGTGATCTGAATTTGGATGTGGATCCAGGAGTTTTTTTGAACAACTTCTTGCATTGCAAGACAGGGGATTTAAAACATTTTTGCTAATAACTCAAAAAGTTCTCATGAAACTCTGATGACAGTTTCAAGGATTGCTGGTCATGCCATGAGAAAAATGTGCTATAATTTTGGGGGTGAAACCAAGCCGGTTGTAGATCCAGGAATTTTTTTAAAAACAGCTTCTTGCATTGCGAGATAGGGCAGTTTTAACATTCTTGCTAATAACTCAATAGGTCCTCACTCAAGTTTGACAATAGTTTCAGGGATTGTTGGTCATGCCATGAGGAAAACATGAATTGGTTTTGGTGGTGATCTGAATCAAGATGTGAATCAAGGATATTTTTTTTACAATTTCATAGCATAGCGAGATAGAGCAGTTTCAACACTTTTGCCAATTACCCATTAAGAGTTCACAAAATTCTGATGATAGTTTCAGAGATTGTTGACCATGCAATGGGAAATATGTGCTATGATTTTGGTGATGATCTGAATCCAGATGTGGATCCAGGAATTTTTTAAAAACAGCTTCTTGCATTGCGAGATAGGGCAGTTTCAACATTCTTGCTAATAACTCAATAAGTTCACACCCCATTATGATTATTTTTTCAGGGATTGCTGGTAATGCCATGAGATAAAAGTGCTATGATTTTGGGGGTGATGCCAAGCCAGCTGTAGATCCTGGATTTTTGTCAAGGATTTCATAGCATTGCGAGATAGAGCAGTTTCAACACTTTTGCCAATAACCCATTAAGATTTAACAAAATTCTGACGATAGTTTCAGGGATTGTTAATCATGCAATGGGAAATATGTGCTATGATTTTGGTGATGATCTGAATCCAGATGTGAATCCAGGAATTTTTTAAAAACAGCTTCTTGCATTGCGAGATAGGGCAGTTTTAACATTCTTGCTAATAACTCAATAGGTTCTCACTCAGGTTTGACAATGGTTTCAGGGATTGTTGGTCATGCCATTTTCACTAATAACTCAGTAAGTTCTCGCTGGATTTTGATGACATTTTTAGGAAATGTATTTCATGGCACAAGGAAGAAATGACATGATTTTGGTGGTGATCCTAACTTGGATGCAGATCCACTGATGTTTTTTTAAGGATTTCTTTGCACAGTGAGATAGGGCAGTTTTCTACACTAAAATAGTTACTTTAGGAGGAAAAATTCAATAAGCTTAACCCTACTCCAGAGTTAATATTTGTTAAGAAAATTCAGTTTAATTGTGTATTTCTGTGAGTGTGTCTCATCGTCATCATACCTCAAAGTACTGTCCCACACTGAAGGGGAAAGACTCGAGCTCTCTCTCCTCGGGACCCCAGCACCCAGACAGGAAGGAGTTTCTGACGATGATGCCTTTCTTCAGACGAGGGTTCAGATGGAGAGCGATGTCGCTGCTGTTGGAAACTCGCAGGTTTACATCAAAACTGAACAAAAATAACAATAAAAAGTCAGCAAGGGTTGTCAAGATAACAGAATAAAAAACTCTGAAATCAAATAGAGAATTTTTGTGTGAAATTACTCAAAAGCGCTGATTTTATTTCTTAAGCTTTTTCATTTGAGAACCTAGAACCAATGAGCTGATATTAAAGAGTAAAATCATCTGCTTAAACGTCTGTTTGTACCTTACTGCGTCTTCTTTGGTTTCTCCTTTTATGGTGATGCTGCGCCCGACTTTCAGCCCGTTAAGGATCTCACCTTTGAAGGGGATGCTCTAACAAAGACATTGTTTGAAGAGACAGAAAAGGAGGGAATTAGCTAACATGCAGGTCCAAATTCTACATTATTATTCTCCGATGTTAACAAAGTGTTTTGAATCAACTTAACCAGCCAATAAAACACTGAAAATGGGGTTAACAAAGGAGAATTAATAACAATAAAGTGTCATAAGAAGCCAACAGCCACCAGAAGAGTAAGTGTGTTTTTGTCAGATGTGGTAAATTTGCATGGAGCCACAATGTCTGGTGATTAAAGTTAGTACTATCTCGTTAGTTAGTTAGTATTAGGCAGTTTTCTGCTTAAGTTGCTTGCTCAGTGCTCACAGGGCTCAGTGACAGGATTTGGACAAGTAGGGATGCACAAGATTTTGGGAGCAACATCGGTATCTGCAGATAATTGCCTAAAAAGGGGATTATCAGTGTCGGCCAGTATGAACATCTTTGCCGAAATTTTAGCTGTCCAAATTGACCATAAATACCCAAATATGAGCTGTAATACTGGAAGAATGTGCAAACATATCGTAATAGTTTAGCTCATCTGTACTCAGTGTCTGCTTTACAAACCATCAGTCCATTATCTTTACCACTTATCCCTTTCAGGGTGGCGGGGCTGGAGCCTATCCCAGCTGACAATGGGCAAGAGCTGAATGGTCACCAGCCAATCACAGGGCCACATAGAGAGACGGACAACCATTCACTCTCACACTCATACCTAAGGGCAATTTGGACTCACTAATCAACTTAATGAGCATGTTTCTGGTTTATGGGAGGAAGCCGGACTGCGTAGAGAAAACCCACACATGCACAGGGAGATGCAGACTCCACACAGAAAGGGTCTCGACCCAGCAACCTTCTTGCTGTGAGGTAAAAACCATCATTTTTTACCTCCGCTGAAGGGGTTATGTTTTTGCTGGCATGTTTGTTTGTTTGTTTGTTAGCAAGATTATGTAAAAACTACAGGACGGACTTTGCTGGAAATTGCCCAATTTTGGTGGTGATCCAGATAACTGCCAATAGCGAACATCCATTTTTGCTCAATAACTGTCTAACTAATAATGATATCAGCATGATTCTGAGTGCTAGGTGTGGGTTTTCAGGGTCATGAATCATATTCTGATGGTAACTTTATCATAGAACTATTGCCTATAGACTGAACAGCAATATGTGAGCTACCTTGGCGGAGGTTTGCGCCCTCCGAGTGCTCTCTAGTTAAATAATAAAATGTTTTTCTTCTTGCTTCACATTGATTAATTAATATATTTAGGAATAAATTTGTCAGGAACCAAAGATGAGCATCGTTATATCTAATTCAGAGCAGATGCCATGTATACAAGACTTCTAGCCAAGGCTTATTTGCAGTCCTTGTCCCTGGTTAGGATTTAACCCTTTAATGCCTGGAAGCACAAATTATATTCAGAAAATTCGAATTTTTGGGGGCTAAAATGTTTATTTCACTTTCTACTGAAATCCTAAAAAATCTAATTCCCATAAAATTTAACAAATATATTTTTTCTATCTCATTTGATACATTAGGTGTTTTTGGCAACTGATAATCCATTTGAGGACATTTTATTATTTATCTGATAGTATTCAGACTTATTTAGTAATTCGTTGATCATATTGATTAGATACAGGTATCATAAAATTATATATATAATATGATACAACAGGCGTTATAGGATTAAGATAGACCAATACACCAACAAGATTAATGACAATAACTAAAAATAAAAGTTTCTAACACAAATAGATCGTCATTATAAAAAGGAGCAGGTCAGTTCTGGTAAAATGGAGGATTTGTGCTCATGACAAAGAAAATCTGTCTCAACAATAATCCATCACCGATCAAAAGGCAGCTGGATTCTTCAAGGCATTTGTAACAACTGGGAATTGTTATTTTTATTTACTTATTAATTTTTCAAATCACTCTTAAATTAACAATTTTAAAGAATATACTTAAGATTTCAGAAAATAAGAGTAAGTGCAAAATGTATCTTCGACTCGGGCTAGTTCAAAAACCAAAATTCTTTTAAGGTAATGTAAAGTTTGTCAACATAAATAAATTCAATTCAGGAAGTTTTTTTCACTTAAACTAAAATTTAATTTAACTTGGTTAAGGTAAAATTAAATTCAATAACACTTCTAGTTAAGTTAAAATTTTACTTAAATCCTTAATTTAAATAAATTGAATTAAATTCAAATAACAAGGTTTAATGAAAAAAAAGGTTTAAAGGGAAAAATAATTTAATTAAATAAACTTAGGCTCAAATCAGAAAGCTCAAAATGAACTTCTCCTCCAAAAGGCTTCTTCAGTTCTAAGAGTTTTAAGTTTCAGAGAAGAGGGGCAACGTCCTCAAGATTCTGAACCAGTCCAGCTGCCTTTTGATCAGCAATGGATCAACGTTGGACCTGCATGACAGAACCTACACCGATATCTATGATAATATGTTTGACAACATCCGTATATCAGATATCGGCAAAAATCCAATATTGTGCATCCCTACTAACATGCTTACGGCACAAAAACTGAACGTGATCAATCATGCGAAAAAGAAAACTAACAATAAAACTCACTAAGTCCCCTGAAGAAGACGTGATTGGCTGGAAGGAAAAACAAACAGAAAAATTTATAATAAAAACAAACTTATTTCTTTCCAAAATGTATGACCTGGGGTGAAAATAAAATAACACTTTGAAATGCCAAACTTTCTTCAATAAGTAGAGAAACACTTCTCATCTACTGCCGTGAACACCTTGTGGTGTCCCTCAAGGCTCAGTGGTAGATTCCCTTTTTTTTCCAATTTCCATGCCTCATAAAATTGATTTTATGATTTTAATGACCACTTTTAAAGCTCAAACAGGTCTGACCATTAATTATTTATCTGATTTTTTTAACTTCTTATGAGCCACTGCCTCAGATCCTCCTGGTCTTTACAAAGATTGAGGTTTTTCTGCCAGAGCTCCCCAACTTTGGAGATAAGATGTGCTTAATTGGTGACATCATTTAAATCACTTCTTAGATATTATTTTTAAAGACTTTTTTTAATTTGCTGCTATCTTTCCTTGCTTACATACTTTTTAAAAATTATTTATGAAGACATTTTTAATCTCTGTAGCTTATATTTGTTGTGTTTTTACCATAATTTATTTCATTTTTTAACCACAATTTCTTTATAAGTTTAGACAATTTTAATTAAAAAGTTTAACAAAAGCCCCAACAGGCAACTAACAAAATAAATACACATGCATTATTTAAAATAAGATAACATAAAAGTACATTAATTAACTGATTCAAGAAAACAGATAAATAAATTGCAATACATTAAAAAACTTTAAAAAAAAGTAAATAGATAAATATGAGAAACAAAATAAAAATGTAAATGTTTTACTATACTCTATTTTTTTAATCCGTCCCATCTTTAAATTTTCATCTTCTAGATGTGATGTCATCCAATTATGTACCATCTATTTATCCTTTATTTGTTGTTTTATTCATAATTAATATAATAAACCTTTTTAATTAATGTCATTATACATATAACACTTCAATTCTTTCCAGTTCACTACTTTATCTCCTCTTGTTACTTCATTTTTCTTGATCATCTGTGTTTTCATTTTGTTCTTGTCATCTTATTTTTCTCTTTTGGAAATTTCTCCATTGAACCTGATTGTTGATTTATTGTTCCCTTAGGTCTGCCTTTGTTTTTTCTGTCGAAGCACTTTATAGACATCTATACTTAAAGATGCTATATAAATAAAGTTATTTTTATGATTACATTAAATCGTTTTTTTATATGTTTAAATAAGCTAAATAAAATGAGACATTTTCCAGTTGAGAAGTGATGTGATAATACAGATATTTTCTTTACTCATTATTCAGTATTTTTGGTTTGTTCTTACGTTCATATGTCCCTCCTGGCTGCTCAGACTGGCAGCAGGAGACGAAGTGCCCTAAGAAAAAACACAAAACAAACCATCCTCTTCATCCTCTTCATCCTCCTCACATGTTTTACAGTCACAGATTTGTCACGAGTTCAGTAAAAAACATTCTCAGGATGACTCACAGCACTTGGCAGGATGCCCACAGCAACAATTTTGACATTTCCAGAGATGTTCAGAGTGTCAATCAGCTCCAGGTCCAGTCTGTATTTGTACTCCAACAGGTGAGTGCCGTTTACCGCCACCTACAGGACGGAGGAGGGAGTGCAGCGAGTCTTTACTGAAGGTAAAGGGCAGTAAAGTCTGATTTTTTAAAAACAAAAGGTTAAAATCCTATTTAAACTATCAGAGCTGCTGCTGGTTGAGATGGAATAGACTTCAACTTTTTATAAATCAGTAAATAAATCTTTATTACCTCTGCCAAGGAGGTTATGTTTTTGCCTGTGTTTGCTTGTTTGTTACAAGATTACACAAAAACTACTGGACATTTTTGCGGAAATTTTCAGGAGATGTTCATTATGGTTCAACTTAGAAATTATTAGATTTTGGTGGCGATCCAGATAACTGTCATTTGCGAACAATCATTTTAGCTCAACAACTGTCTCACTAACAATGATATCAACATGATTTTGAGTGCAGAGTCAGAGTCAGGGAATCGTATTACAACGGCAACTTTATCATGGAACTATAACTTATAGATGTAACAGCAATATGTGAGCTGCCTTGGTGGAGGTCTCCAAGTGCTTTCTAGTTTGTGTAGTACCAATTCATAGTTTTATCTCAAAACACTATAATAGAGCAGGCTGGAGCCATACTCCTAATTTTTTACTTCACAGCTCTGCACACGGTATAAAAACATGAACTATGGCATGACCAACAAATTAATAAATAAGTAATCAGCAGCTCTTTGTCACGTCAGTCTAATGGAGAAACCCTTCAACCCCTTTGTCACATTGTCATAAATATCATTAGTGAGCGGTCCCATTTAGCCTCTCACCTTGAACTTGTCCTTCAGGACGAGGATGATGACCTCAAACGTGGCTCCGACTTTGAACGGCATCTTGTACAGGATCTCCTCTCGGCCCCAGCGCTCCCTTTGCAGCGTGTTGCAGACGATACAGGGAGACTTCTTGAACCTCGGGTTGAAGTGAAACACCACATCTGCCCGCGGCTTCACGCTGCTGCCGCATGTAAAATCCACCTGGAACCTGCAGGACGAATAAATATAAAAAATTTTGTTATAATGAGACGGGGCAGAGCAGATAGATCTGCAGCAGCTGTGTGATGCTAAAGTGTTAATATGGAGCAAACATCTCTGAAGAAGGTGCTGGTTTGGTGGAGTGGTAGGTATAACCCATATACATGATTCTGCCGACTCGGGTTCGAATCCAGCCTGTGGCCTGTTTGCAGAGTGTCCTTCCCGACAATTAAAATTAAGTCACGTGAAGGTGAAGCAGAAACCGACTGTGGGCTTATTTGCAAACCTCACCTTAAGAGTCAATAAAGATAGAACTAGAAAGCACTCGGAGAGCGCAAACCTCCACCAAGGTAGCTCACATATTGCTGTTACATCTATAAGTAATAGTTCCATGATAAAGTTACCACACACGTCAGACTGGTTTAGGAGGCCACACCAGGTTACATATCAAACACACCATTCTATTTAAATCCTCACCTCTGAGAGTCAGACGGCACCGAGCCCTGGATGAGAACCATCTCACCCGGCAGCAAACCACCGAGGATCGTCCCCACGAAGGGAATCGCCTGAAGGCAGAAAGTCAAAGATGCAGATAACTGAATGATGAAATTAGGTAGTTTCATAAAAACCAATGCACACAATAAGTTTAATTTATCCTAAACTACTGCCAACACCACTTCCAATGAAGTTTGGATGTTATGTAAAATGTAAATTAAAAACAGAATACAATGATTTGCAACTGCTTCTGTTCAATTTAAGGCACCACAAAGACAGGATACCTAATGTTCAAACTGATAAACTGCACTGATTTTTTTAAGCAATATTCACTCATTTTGGATTTGATGCCCATAACAGGCTCCAAAAAAGCTGGGGCAGAGGTGATAAAAGACTGCGAAAGTTGAGGAATGTTTAAAAAAAAATCACCTGTTTTTAACATTTCACAGGTGAACAGGTTAACTGGAAACAGCTGAGTGTCATGATTGGGTAATAAAAGGAGGTTCATCACATTAACAAATAGTCCAACAGGTTAAGAATATTTGTCAACATACAAATGCAAAGGACCACAGGGATCTCATCATCTACAGTCCATAATATCATTAAAAGATTCAGAAAATCCAGAGAAATCTCAGCAAGGCTGAAAACCAACATTGAACGCCATGACCTTTGATCCCTCAGGCAGCACTGCATTATAAAGCAGCATCGTTCTGTAAAGGATATCACCACGTGGGCTCAGGAACACTTCAGAAAAGCATTGTCAGTTAACACAGTTCAACTCTACATCTACAAGGTCAAGGTCAAACTCTACCATGCAAAGACAAAGCCAAATATCAACAACACTCAGAAACACCACCGGCTTCTCTGGGCTGAGCTCATCTGAGATGGACTGAGGCAAAGTGGAAATGTCTGCTGTGGTCTGAGTCCACATTTCAGACTGTTTTTGGACATCATGGACGTGGTGTCCTCTGGGCTGAAGAGGAAAAGGACCATCCAGACTGTTACCAGACCAAAGGTCAAAAGACAGCATCTGTGATGGTATGAGGGGCTGTTAGTGCCCATGGCATGGGTAACCTGCACATCTGTGAAGGCTCCATTAATGCTGAAAGGTACATACAGGCTTAGGAGCAACATGCTGCCAACCATCTTTTTCAGGGACGTCCCTGCCTATTTCAGAGACACTGAAGACATATTCTGCTTGTGTTACAACAGCGTGGCTTCAGAGTGAAAGAGTGCAGGGCCTAGAATGACCTGCTGCGGTCCACACCTGTCTCAACTGAACAGGTGAAGAGTATAATGAAGCTCAAAATAAGACAACACAAACTGTTGAGAGCTGAAGTCGAACATCAAGCAAGAATGTGAAAGAATTTTACCTACAAAGCTTCAAAGGTTAGTGTTCTCAGCTTAGAAACACTTACTGAGTGTTGTTGAAAGGAAAGGTGACGTCACAGTGGTAAACATGCCCAAATTCAAAATGAATATTATTATTATATTATTAACATTTGCGAAAAACAGTACCAGTTTGAACATTAAATATCTTGTCTTTGAAGTGTATTCAGTTGAATATAGGTCGAAAAAAAATTTGCAGAACACTGTAATTCCAACTTCATCTGAATTGAGGTTTGTATGATACAATGAACGTAACGATTGTGTAAGAGAATAATGAGAAATTCTTACAAAATCGTGGGCATTATAATAGTACCAAAAAATTTACAAAAGGCATGAAATCACAAAATAATTGGCGCTAATTAGATCATTTATTCCAGTTTCATTTACGGTTTCAGTTCCTCACGATGACAAAGACAGAAAAAGTACTCGGTTTCATTTGTTGCTGACGTTGTTGTTGTTATTTCCCTATTTTGTTTGATTCGAAATTACAGGCACTTTCTTACTTTCAATATTTATGTGTCTGCAAAAAGTAAAACAGCTAAAAGAGAATCCATTATACGACAGAGGGAAGAAGTGGACATGAACCAAATTCTATTCAAAAACCACTGAACTTTACTTTTCTGTCGAATATCTTCAACGTAACTGGTGAAATAACAAAAATCATACGTACTGACGAAAGATAAATAACTTTTACTGTATTCGGCATATATGGTACAACTTCCTTTTGGCTCAAAAGGTTAAACAAATGGATTATATGTCGGAGTTTACCGAAACAAAGATGGACAAAACTGGGCTTGTTGTGTGATTAAAGCCATACTGCATTTCTACAACAAAAATGCTTCATAAAATATTAAATTGAATTTACGGTTAAATAAATAAGTAAGAACAAGTGTTACATAAGAGCACGTCTCCTAAAATATTGATGATCTGGCGAAGCTGATACGACAAACAGAAACTCGTCGCCCTCATTGGAGGCTAACTCTAATTTATTACGGAAAAACTCGTTATAAAATCAAATTAAAGTCAATAAAGACTTTAATATTGCTATTAAACGAAGTTTCATATCTACGATATTTTAAAGTAAGATTCTCACCGGGTTTATGAAAGTCTGCCTTGGGTTAGAAACCGACATGTTGGAGAGGAAATGTCGACTTCGGCTAGTTTGGATTTTTGTTTACTTCCGCATATGACGTCACATAGGACTGTGATTTAAAGGATGAGCTTGAGGAGGAAACACTGGCCAAAGAATCGTAAGATATTCTACATCTTTTAATAGTTGGAAATGCATTTTGGAGCAACTGGAAGATAAGTCGCATTAATATGCTTGAACATCCTTTAGTCGAGTAAAATATATAAATGTAACCAGTAGGGGAGCTGACTTCAATGTCGTATCCTTACACAGTGCAGATGTTTGATTGGAGCCTGCTGATTCTGTCTCATGAGCTCAATTTAAAGATTCACTGACCTCCACCCAAAACTTAAAATGTCGAAACACCAGGAGAGCGTGAAGGGCTAATTTTCAGTTAATTCTCTAAATAAATAAGGTCATGTTTCAAATGATTTTTTTGTGTTTAATTCAACACCGACACTATTTTCAAAGGTTGGTGATAAAAAAGTAAGATTTTGATTCATTAACATTTAATTGATTCAAATGACCTGTTTTAAACAGACATATTCTTCGTTTCACATGGTGAATGATTAATGAGGTGAATATAATAAGATGGGCATGGCGGTTTGATTCAATGTATTCACCACCGAATTTTGACACTTAGTGTTACTCCAAAAAGTATTTGCATATTCATACTCTGAGACATTTCATAAAATGCAAGTGCGTGTATTTATTTACTAAAATGTTCTTTATTTCTTTGTCTACCACAACCTGGTGTATTTTTCATGTTATTAGGTATTATAGATATTACTATCATTATTGAGCAGCTGAACGGGTATACCTAATAAAATGGCCAGTGAATTGAAAGCATTTTTTTTAAATCCCTCTTTACACATTTTAAGACCCTATGCCTCTTGAACTTACTACAGGTTACATAAAACATAAATATATATGTAGTCTGTCATTACATATGCAGCTGATTTGTGTGTAAAATCATCACTGTGAAGTGGATCAGATACTTTGACATAAATAATTAAGACTCTGAGCCACTAAAATGGTTATAAATTATAAAAAGGGACACAGCTTAGCAGCAGTAACTCTTTGTTTTAATTTTACTACCAGTGATAATACCAAAAGTTAAGCAATTAATCAAAGGATTTAAACTCAGGCATTCAGTTTAGAATTTAAGACTAAAGCATGTTTGTGTGTTTATATTTAATTTAGGAATTCTAAACTGTCAGTACTTTAGTCACCAAGAGGGCCACAAAGAAAGTGTCTGCATTGCCCGTTCCCAGACCCAAGTGAATGTAAATTTGGAAACACTTTGTTTTACTCTCATTCACCAGACTCTTTCATTCAAGAAAATCTCCTGATCTTCAGTCCATTGGCTCATAAAATGGTGTGGCAGGGCAAACTGATGTACCTTGGAACTGGCATTACATATCCAAAGAATCAATTAGATTTAAATTTACTATATTCAGGTTGAATCACATCATTCATCCATTACTTTGTTATTGACATATTCAGTCATTAGTGGCTAAAAGGTGTGGAACAGACTATTGTTAGATACTTCAGTTCCCATCAAAACACTCATTTGTGAAGACATGATGTAGGTTTGATTTTTCAATGGTATAAAAGGTGGGCTTGTGGAAAAAAAAAAAAAAAAAAAAAAGTCTGAAAACCCTGCTTCACTTTTGTCAAGGCAGTGTGCACAATAAAGAAGTGAAACAGGCAAGATTTTGTTACTTTGGGGCTTTTTGTTGGTCAACATGAGGTGGTATCTAAATTGAATTTTAACTAATCACAACTTCATTTTGGAAAAAACATACCGTAAAGCCAGGTTAAATCAGCTATTTGTTGTCCTTAAGTTTTGTTATCAAGATGTAGTTTTGGCACTTTAGGGCTTTGTCACACTTTAACCTTACTTATCAAGACCTATTAACTTGATGATCGTCAACTTGATCACCATGAAAAAGTCACACAAAGCAATTTCTTGCAACAAATTCAATTTAATGCAAAGAAAAAAAAAAAATTGAACAGCTACATAGAGCAACCTAAAAGAAAAAAAAATAGGTCCTTATAAAAACGCTTGTTAGCAATCTAAAAAACTCTTAAGTTATTTTACAAGTAAAAGCAGTGTTTGTCCCA
Organism: Cetoscarus ocellatus; assembly: GCA_037902135.1. Taxonomy (NCBI): domain Eukaryota; kingdom Metazoa; phylum Chordata; class Actinopteri; order Labriformes; family Labridae; genus Cetoscarus; species Cetoscarus ocellatus. The sequence goes on along the minus strand of JBAMNC010001700.1, from coordinate 266,907 downwards.
GAAGTTCACCTTTTCCCTGTTGAGATTAAATCTTATTTTAAATACATCTTACACGACTCAGCAGGCCTCCAGGTGAACACACATGTCCATCAAAAATCACCTGTTCAGCACATCCTGAGTTACAAACGCTTGAGTCCATCTCCTGCCTCGACATTCACTCTGTTCCACCTCAGGGCACAGCGGGGAGTCCAAATCAAAGTGCAGCCTGCATTCAGCCTGAGATGTTTAAGTTCATGTATTGCATCTAAAAGTCAGCATCCAGCCTGAAGGTGTTGTCCGTGGGGCCCGACATCACGCCCATCCTCTGGTACTCGCCCACTCGCTTCTCAAAGAAGTTGGTCTTTCCCTCCAGAGAGATGTTCTCCATGAAGTCGAAGGGGTTCTCCACTCTGTAGATCTGCAGACAAAGATCAGAGGGGGTTAAGTAAGATGGTAACTCCGTCATTCACTGAAGCAGAGCACATGAGGTCAGTCTGTTCAGTGTGGCGTCTGTATCGTGCTGCCGCCGCTCTGTCAGTGAACCACTCGTCCTCCAATCAGAGCTCAGCAGCAGCACTCAGCCCCCATCATCGGCTGAGGTCCGTACCCCTGCGCAGATCATCACCACAGACCCAACACAGCACATCCTCCCTACAGCTCAATTTTCAAAGAAGCATACATTCAGGCTTCCAGTTCGGAAATGCCTGTGAGCCGAGGCCTGACCCAAGAAGTGAGTTCTCAGGTGACGGTTAAAGTTTAGCAGAAGATTGCTACAAACATTCATACTACTAGTCATTTTATAGGGTTCAAACATCTAGTTTAAGATTAAATTCAAGCACTAACAGGGTTAATTTTGTTGACTAATTATTTTTGTCATAGTTTTTGTCAACAACCTTTTTTCCCCTGACGAAAACTAGACAGTAACTAATAAAAACTAAAACTAAATTAATTGACATTTTCACCAACAAATTAAAACTAGAGGAAAATGTTTGATGGAGACTTAATCCAATCAGACCTTATTTTGGTCATGTAGAAAGTAGAAACAAGTTAGGAATATATCCAATCACAGCTACTTTGGTTGTGTGGAAAGGTTGGACGAGTTAAGAGGGACATCCAATCACAACTGCCTTAGCTTGGTGGTGGTGGGATAAGTTGGGGAGCGATCCAATCAGAGCTCCTCTCTTTATGAATTTATATATTTAATGTAGAGCAGGTTCACCATTTGTTGTCAGTTCTGGTATTGTAACTGAGATGCTTTGGTAGCCTAAATAAAGGTGACTGCATTTCACACAAAAGTTCAATTTGTTTCTGTTCATTTATACATTCAGACTTTACTAACATTCAATAAAGGGTTATTAGATGTTTGATTTTATCCAAGTGTAAAACATGACTTCAGTAATTCCATGTGGTTGGATACCGAGGACCTCTTTCCAATTTAAAAGTGGTATGGGGTAATAGAAGCAGGATTAAATGAGTACATTTGTTCCTACTCCTTCTCCAAGCATGTGAAGTTGCTGCACAAGCAACATAACAGTTCACCTTCTTTTTTTTTTTGGATTAGTATATGCCTTTATTTTATGGTGACCACCTATGTTTTGTTTTTTTTTAACATGTTCAAAGTAAAGCATTCAACCACCTTTTCAAACTTTGTAATTGCAAAAAGAAAAATTGCAAACCATGTCATTTCAAGAAACAGACCATACTTACCATAAAACAGGAAGTACAATTCAAGAGATTGCAAGACTCCAATTGCCATTATGTTTAACAAGTAAAGAAAAGGACTGTATTGTTTTTGGTGGGTGGAGTGCAATGGTTAGGCAAATTTGATGCACTACACCGGGACATACGGAAATGCATCTTTGACCTGATGGCTAGTTGGATGGAATTATATGTAAACTATCTGCCCGGGTAAAAGAAAAAAAGAACAAACTTACGTTTGCTAAACCATGACACTTTATAGAAGTGATACTTTGTAAGAAATATCATGGTTACTATCTCATAAGGTATTTAACAATGACCCTGGGGTCAGATAATGTCACCTTCCTGTCATTTCCCTTCGTTGACCCTCTCCCAGTTTCGCTCCTAAATCATGTCACACTGTGTAGACTCAATGCAAATGCTCCCTCCTGTTTAGATGATCTGATCAAGTGCATCCTGTTACTGACTTGTTGCCCACCTCCTCAAACACGCTCAAATCTCAACCTTATTCAGCTCAAAAAGGTCCTAACCTGCCCCGTCACAATTCAACCACAACCATCTTACTTTGGTAAACTCAACTCTTCATAGCCCTGATTCCCTCCACATATAAGGCCAGGCTTTCATCTAAGTATTTGGAATTAAGAAAAGAGAAAAAAAAAGTGGCATTTGTCCAATTCTACAAATAAAGTCTTTTCGATCCATATTGTACAACAAACAGAAAGCTATTTCAAATTCTTCAATCAACTCAGGAGCCGTGTGATGGTGCGTTTGGTTACCTTGTTGAACCCGAGCTCCACCATCAGTCTGTCTGCCACAAACTCGATGTACTGCTTCATCAGGTCACAGTTCATCCCGATCAGCTTGACGGGCAGAGCCTCGGTCAGGAACTCCTGCTCAATCTCCACGGCGTTCTTGATGATGCTGGTGACGGTTTCTGCTGACGGCTTGTTCAGCAGGTGTTTGAACATCAGGCAGGCGAAGTCGCAGTGCAGACCCTGAACACACAGTAAGAACACACGGTTAGCACACGTGTTACTGCAGCAGCAGCGGCTCTGGATGATGAATGGAGGATCACTGACCTCGTCTCTGCTGATGAGCTCGTTGGAGAAGGTCAGACCGGGCATCAGGCCCCTCTTCTTCAGCCAAAAGATGGCAGCGAATGAACCAGAGAAGAAGATGCCCTCCACAGCAGCGAATGCCACCACACGCTCTCCTGTATGAGGAGGAAACAGGTCAGTACAGAGACACAGAAACACCTGATGGATGATCAGATCATGTGACACCAGAGGGCAGGTTTACCGTAGTTGGCGCTCTTGTTCCCGATCCAGTTGAGGGCCCAGTCAGCCTTCTTCTTCACACATGGCAGAGTCTCAATGGCGTTGAACAGATACTCTCTGTTGGGCAGAGAAAGCACCGTCAGATAGATCAGGAGCAAAACTTCATAAAGCTCTGACATCAAACTCAGATATGGCATGGTGGCAGTAAGATCAGTCCTCCGTGCCAAACCCTGGACTTCCCGCCCCTCTCCAGTGTGTCCCGTTCGGCCCCTCACCTCTCTTTGGGCTCTCTGATGTAGGTGTCGATGAGGAGGCTGTACATCTCTGAGTGGATGTTCTCCATGGCGATCTGGAAACCGTAGAAGCACCTGGCCTCAGTCACCTGAACCTCCTGAGTGAAGCGCTCCACCTGGTGGACACAGGAGGGAACAGAAGGAACAAATTCAGCATCACACAGTCACTTAAAATCTAACAAGTCTTTAAACTTCAGTTCATCCAATATTTTCAATAAGATACTTCATGACTTACCAGATTCTCATTGACGATGCCGTCACTTGCTGCGAAAGAAGGCCAACACATGTGAGATGAAGTAGCGCTCCTCGTCCTTCAGGGTCTCCCAGTGCAGCAGGTCTTTTGACAGATCCACCTGAAAACACACCAGGTGTTAGACAGAGACTTGCACCTCAGTCAGACAAAATAACAGATCTTAAGGGTGGTTCTGTACCTCCTCTGCAGTCCAGAAAGAGGCCTCGGCCTTCTTGTACATCTGCCAGATGTCGTGGTACTGGATGGGGAAGATGACAAAGCGGCGAGGGTTCTCCTTCAGGAGAGGCTCCTCCTCAGTGCTGATGCTCTTCTTCACCGGTTTGGGCTGAAAGGAAAAACAAGCAGGTCACATTAATGCACAGGACAAAATCAACTTTCAGGGAAGACGCTGAGGAGGTTTAATGGTCAGATAACCCTACATCAGGGGGTTAAATACGAGGTACAGTTACATTGTACTTTAAACTTAAGATTTTTTTTCCAGGCTAAAATGGCACCACACTGGGACAGCTGTGTGCAAATAGACTAGAGCGCCTTTAGCAAGAGATCCTTCCACCAAAAATTCAATATGCCCTCTTCTCAGTTCTCTTTTCTTCCTGTTGCCTATGCCAGCACGTGGCTGAGAGTGCCTATCAACTGTCATCAAGTATTGCCAATGGAGGATATAATTTAGAAAAATAAATGGCTGTGAGCCAGGAGCTGTAACAGGTAGCATGGTCACACAGCTGCTCTATGCCTGATCACTACAATAGGATAATTCCTATAACCATAGGCTGCATTTCAAGGTGGACACAAAAATATTATCATAGTTAAAATCTGTACGCTAGTCAATGTATAGTACAGCAACATGTACATAAACGAGTATTCTCTCCACTGTATCTGTGTACTTCTTCTAACCCTTATTTCTTACATGAAAATAAATCAGATATTCCTGTATGATGTTTGGTGTGTTTTAGGGGCATTGTATTTATAACACATCCCCAGTTGTGATGTGACAACTGCTGATACCTCAGTCACATGCCATATTTATGAATACATTCGCTTGTACTTACCCACCTTAACCACACACATGAAACGGTGTGCAAATACCAAAATCAGAGATCATTTTAACACCCTACGATAAAGGCTGGTCAATATGATCTAAAAATAAAATCCAAATCAATGCTTATATGTTGTCAAAATATATTCCCAAAACAAACATAATTCCCCCCCTTAAAGTTAAAGTGTGTGACATAAAATGTTGATTATGTAGTTCAAACACAGGCAGGTTTGTCTACATAAACACTGAAGTTGAGGTATTCCCACAGTATATTTACATGAAACTCTCTGATCATTACTTAGTCTCATTTAAAAACAACTACTGGTCTAAACATGTGCTTGTGCAAAACCAGACAAGGCCTGACATCATGACGACTGTACAGTTAAAGTGTTTTATTATTTTTTAATCATAAGCCGAATTAATCAGCTTAATCGATATATTTTCCAGCACTTTCTAGCTTATCTACAGGAGCAGCAAATGACTTCAGTCAGTTGAGTGCTGGCGCCAGAAGTCACGTTTTGGGCGCCATATACAGTTTAAATAAACAAATGCCAATAGACAACATTTAACATTAAATGAATGCAGCACATGCTCAGGCTAGTGTTTTTGCAGTATCAGTAGATATGGAGCCATTTTGGTTCACTTACTGTTGAATCATCAAAGATTTTTCGCGCGGTTTTGGACGCCAGGATACGGGTGTTGTTCAGACTCGGAGGCTGAAAGACAAAAAAAATCTCAAAACATTCAATCTACAGCAGATGCATGCGGTTCTTCTTCTTCTTCTGATCACAGAGCCACAAAAATCCAAATAAAATATCAGGCTGTGGGTTGTCAGGCATGCTTAAGTACAAAATGGCTGACGTTATAATAAAAGTTGCATCTGATATATAAAACATCTTCTCCTTGTTTCTTACGGTTTGAGCCAAGTATACGATAACTAAATATGGCTGTAGAGACATATAATATTTATGATTTTAAAGTCTTACCGTGTTTTCTTTGTCCAGAGACATGTTTTTAACCTCACTGCTGAGAGAGTTTTCATTTTTGACGGACAGAGGAGAGCGAGCAGAAAGCATTTTGGTTCTTGAAGGTAAAAAAAAAAAACAAGCGGAAAACAGAAAAGAAATTAAACAGAAAACAGATTAAAAGACAGAATTAGAGGTAGGAAGCAGCAAGACAGAGGCAGAAGAGATACTGAAGCGGCAAAGAGAGTCCGCTCGGCTTTTTATTGAAATCTTGGCGCTAGAAAGCAGCTGACCAATAGGAACGGAGGTCGTGCTTGGCTCTTTAAACTGACGCTGCGACGTAGCCAATCAGGAGGGGAGACGCGATGACGTAGGAGTGAACAGCTGCGGGAGATTCAAACCTCTTTGTATGAGCCGGGTTACAAAACTGAGCAAAACCGGCGTTACAAAACTGTTAAAATGAGCGTTTACGAAACAGGCAGATTTAAACAATGAGACGGAAAACCGTTTGAATGTATCCCAAGATAGTTGATAAGGTTGAAGACGAACTTAGTTGAACTAATTTCGACTATGTCATTAACTTTTAAAGGGAGCTTGTCAAATTTGCACTTCAATCAGTCAATTAATCAAACTTTAGTACAAACTCATGGTCCAGATAAAAACAAAACACCAATATAAAAAGAGGAAAAACTCACAAGAGCACAATTTAAGTCCATGTACTACAATTAAGTTGATGAAATATAAATATATAATACATTTATTCTCAAGAGGCAACGAGTTAACAAATAAATCCATAAACAAGTTTTTTAAAGCTTGAAGAGTATTAATCCCTACAGTTAGTAATACACTCAAGGCATCAATATGCCCCTTGCAGCCTCTGCATGCTTGCTTTCTTATAGTTTGTCCATAAGCGTACAGCACACAGTAGTATATGCTTTAAACAAAGACTTATTAACTGCTTCTGAGCACAGACTAAATCTGCTCACAAGGATATTTATGTGTGCATATTTTAGTCACTGATCAAATGACTAAGCTGTTTGACTTAATGACAGACATGAGTTCAAACCCAGAAAACTTTGAGATAATTTTTTATATCATTTTCAGCACCACATTCTGCACACTGCTGGAGACCAGAAGGACTCAGACTAAAAACAAAAAAGTCATCTTTCATAAATTCATAGGGCTATAGCCCCCCAGAAAACTGTGCAATCAGACTGAAAAACACCGTTTTTAAGGGCAGTGGATCATGAACTGGACTTTTTATTTCAATGAAATACTACTGATACTGGATACCCATATTTCCCCATTAATAAAGTATTTATCTATATATCCTTCCCTTTCATCTGCTACATAATGTCACTGCTGGAATCTTAATGTCCCTGAGTGAATCTTCTCAAGGGGTTGAAAAAAACTCTATCTAATCTAATCTGCATATATTAAATGATGAAGACCTCTATCATCAATCATACACCCAGTATTACAGGCTTGTAAATGTTAATTCAGATCAACATGTTTTTAAGTAACTTTAACTACAGTTTCCATTATCAGTGTTTAACAGTTATACTGATGTGGTGTTATGAATTTTTTTGCCTCCTTTCTTTTAGGTTCCCGCCGCCGCACGTTTTGCAGCTTCCTGTTTTGTTAAGGCGTTTTCCCCATGACAAGAAGGCGCCAAAATATCAAACAACAACAATAATAAGAGGAAATATCGTCATTATATTCACACATAAAGACCTACGATCGACAGACGTGTCTTTTATAGCACTGCTCTGCTGAAACAATCAGAGGAAAATAAGCACGTCGTTTCAACTCCCAGTTTAATTGCTCTAAATTCAACTTCCGGACAAAAATGCGACGCAGGATCACTGATTAGCTTATGGAATGAGTCTAATACCTGACATTTGGTCGCCTAAAAGGTTCTGAGGGTCATGAAAGTCTCTCCATTTTTCCCTCGAAATCAGAAGGTGACTTATCAGCTGTTTCCGGGATTGAACGCTCTGGTTGGCTGACTGACGTCACAACAGCACGCGCTGAATGTAGGTCAGTGTGGGCGCAGACGCCCCCCAGCGGTAGGAAGAGGTAGATCAGGGGTGGGCGTCTGGCGGCATGCGGTCCCCTCCTTACTTATGTGGCCCGCCTGTTAATTTCAAAACTGTCAAAAAAAAATCTGCTATGAAGTATTTTAGCCTGATTTGGCGCCACAACTCCACGAACACAGGCAAAATCCATTACAACATGCAGAATGGAAACAATTTAAAAAGTCTTTACAACAGAAATCTTGCTGATTTAATTTGCTATACTGCTTCTGTAATTGTCCTTTATAAGATGTTTTTAATGCAACTTAGAAAAGTAAGTCAAGAACACTTAAATGACCATCAATAATAAAATTAGTCAAGTCAAGTCAAGTCAAATTTATGTATAAAGCACCTTTAAGAAGACAGCAGGAGATCAAAGTGCTGTACATAGGATGCATAAAAAGAAGTAAATAAATAGGTAAATTACAATAAAAACACTAAAATTAAAACAGTGAAATTAAACAGTTTCAAAACTACAGTGCCTGTGATTTGTGTTTTTTTGAATTTTTTTTAAGTTTTAGAAAAAAGTTAGAATTTCCTCACATACATCAACCTCTTTTTTTTAAGTGTCCCTAATCCTCTTCCATACTAAACCAAACATAATGATCTATTTTTTTATTATTAACATGTAAAACTTCCTCTCCGTTTTGTAATATATCCACATGATCATCTAAATCTTATATATATATGCATGAAAAACTTTCTCTTGACCATGAGCAACATTTTTCTAAACATGCAAAACTTTTTTCAGATGGCATAAAACTTTCTCATTAATGGGTAAAACTTATTTATGGGCTCATAAAACTTGATCATGATCAGGTAAAATTTATGAATTGGTGCATAAAAGTGTCTCATGAGTGGAGAAAACTATATCAAGACCATATAAAATCTTATTATACAATCAAAATTTCCCATGATCAAATCAAGACGTATTTTAAGTACAAGAACAAAACTTTTCCACTTTTAGAGGGCCTGTCAGAAAGCTTATAAACAAATATTTGATTTAAAAAAGATTCTAATTATCATCTTTCTTCTTGTGAAAACTTTCTCATCACCAAACAAAACTTTGCAAATAAAATGTTCTTTTAAGGTCTGTATGATTGTGTCAAATATTCTTGTGGGAAAATAATACTTGTGTTTTTCCCTGAATCTTGTAAAATAAAATCTTCAAAAGCGTGTAACAAAAAGTTCTTATTATAGTGTGAAAAAAACTTGCTCATTATCACACAATTTTCCTCCTGATAATAAAAAGCTTCTCCCGGGTGCAAAATTTTCTTGGAGTTACACAAAACTTACTTATAGACATGCAAAATTTTCTTGTGCTGATGATTTGGCCTGAAAAAGCGTTGCATGAACATGCTGAATAATATTTTAAGCATGCATCTATGGGTTTATCATTTAAACAAACAGTAATGGAATAATATTTTCAAAATCTTAAAAGACATGAGCATAAGCCTTAAATATTTGTTACAGTAAACATAAAAAATTACAGCAAAGAGATATTTCAGTATTTTTTTTTCCTTATGTATGCTTTGTTTTATTTAACTCCATATTTTGGTGGTATTTTCCTTTTCATTTCATTTTCTTCAGTTTCTAGACTTTGAAGTTATGTTCAGTTTTTATTTTTTATTTATTTTTTTGTCGTGAATAAATGCTAAAATCGTTTTAATTCTTTAGTTTTTAATTTTTACATAGTTTCCCCTTTGTGAACATTTTTGAACAGCCTTGCAGTTCCTCTTCTGACCACGTAATGTCGCTGTTACCCTTCCCTCTCCGCCTCACTGCTGTTTTTATCGCTTCTTTTTATAATTCATTTTCTTTGGCCGCGTCTGAATGTCGGTCAGTAAGGCACGTGGGCGGGAACCTCATCGACCAATGACGTGCGCCCCTGGCACAGCGTCGTCCTCTCTGATTGGTCACACCCCCCTGGTGGCGGCTCGTGATTGGCTGATGGTTGTTACCGGGTGGTGTGTGGAGAGAGGGGGGAGAGCGGGTGTTGTGTAACAGAAGACGTAAGAGGCGCGCGCGCTGTCGTCGAGCAGAAACTTCTCATACGGGACAATGTATGTGTTTATATAAAGAGGAGCGTGTAAAGCGGCATTAACCCGGTTTTAACCACACATTTCAGCCTCTTTAAACGACTCTGACCTAAATTCACACACTGATACCCTACCAGGCCATTATTATTTACTTATTATTGCTTATTTATGTCAAATTCATGAAGATAACCTGAAAAATAGAGCAGTCCATGTAATAATAAGATGAAAAAAAGCCCCTGTCACACTCAACTGTGAGATAATGTTGGATAAAATTATTATAAAATGTCTGTATTGTTCCATTAGGGATGGACAACTTTGGTTACTAAGAGGGCCACATTACCATTTTTGCCAAAGGACTATATTTTTTAGAAATTGTACTGTCATCTGAACGACTGCATTAACTTAAATCTTCACTAAAGGATCAAACAATACTTTCAAAGGTCTTGGTGGGCCTTGGAAATTTGTACAAGCATGTATTAGTAATACAACTAAGTTTCAACTAGGCTAATGACTGAATTTTCAACTTATTCAGGAAACAAACATCTAAAAAAAAAAAACTTTTGTTAAAAATATATTATTTGTAAAATAGTTGTTTGGCATGTTTTCCTCTCCTTTTGTCGATAAGTATAAACATGTGGAACAGAATTTAAAAAAAGATTATACTCTAACTTCAACAAAATCTCCTTAATATAGATCAAATCTAATTTTATCATATTTTGTAAGAAAAACAAAAATAAGAAAAAAATGTATTCATAGATAATGTCAAAATATCTCAAGTCAACTATATTAAGTTTCTGGGAGTCATAGTAGGTGAAAAATTAACATGGAAGTACCGATTTGTTTATTTATGTTTTATTTAACCTTTACTTAACCAGATAAATCTCATAAAGATTGGATCTCATTTACAAGGGCAACCTGGCCAAGAGGTTAGTAGCAAGTCATAATAGATAAAAAATTTAAGAAAAATGAAGGCAATAAATTACAAACAATAAATATGGTTAAAAATTGAACTAATTGAATTTGTGTGCAAGAAAACAATTCAGTCATATGGAATTTTAAGTAGAGTTGGTTAACTGATAAATCAGTCATATTTTAACTTTTGATTTTAGTTTGACACTTATATTATGTACTGTAACACTGGTGGCAGCCTCCTGTCTCTGTCCTTTAAATAAGATTATTCCTGAAGACTTTTCTTAGAATGAATAGTTTTTACTAAAAGAGGCGACATGTTTGTATCCAAAGTCTTGTAAATCTGTGTTTTATATCCTCACCAGCAGCAAATGTTGAAAATGGAAGTTTCATAACAAATGTCTCTTTATTACTGATTGCATTAAAACTACCTGATATGCATTTTTGGCCAAATAGTTATGAAGATGTTGAATGTTTTAAACATCTTTACAACAATGAAAACAAAAGACACATCCCTCTGCAGATAGCAGATCTACTTTTTAAAAAATCACACTCTGCATCATGTCGGTCCTTATTACAATGAAATTTCTGATAAACGTCCTGATAAATCTCAGTATTTATGTCCTGGATGTTAGGCCTGTGCCCAAAATGTCAATACATGCAAATGGCCTCAAATGCTGTGAAAGCAGCTGTTAAATTCACAGAGGGTTAAATTATCAATGGCACGGTTCAAAACAGGAGCCAAATTACATGATACAGCACGTTCCTAATTTGGAGTCACAACCAAAATCCTTGAGGTCCTTAAGTGAAAGTGTCTTGAGTTGAAGAATTATTTAATAATAATAATAATAATAATAATAATAATAATAATGATAATAATAATAATATTTTTTATTTGTATTTGCACTTTACATGTTCGAAATCTCAAAGTGCTACAGGGTAGGATAAAACAAATAGATACTTGAAAAGGAGAACCTATAGCAGATGTTTAGCAGAATGCTTTTTTAAAAAGGTTTTAAGGTTTTGTTTAAAGCATCTGTAGACTGTGGGGCCCTCAGATGGTCAGGGAGGGTGTTCACAGGCCTTTAAACCTTTTTGTTGCTCTTTTGTACCTGCAAAAAACAACAAAAGTTGGTGGTAATTCTGTTAAAGGCATCAATGTCCACAACTTGTGCATATTGTGATATGTATCATGGCCTTAGCGTTGGGCTACCCAGCCCTACTGGACAGGTCAGCAGATGAAGAATGCTTCACTGAGTTGACCTTCAGATTTTCTCTGTTATCATTGCTGTGGTTCACTCACTACAAACTACAAACCCATGTGGTTTGCTTGTCACTGTAAGAAAACTTGACTTCTGCTGAAAAACCATTTAAATCACAAGAGAAAGCATCAAGATGGTCCAAAAACTCAGTGTACTGAACAAAAGCCACCAGTTAGGCTCTGCCCTCAAGCTTCATCACCACTGTTTGCAAAAACTAAAAGGTCCATTAGAGCCACTTAAAGGTGTGCTTTCTAAGGATCTTTATATTTGTACTTTTCCATTTACTCAAATTTGACCAGTGGGCCTTATGAAGAGAGTAAGGGAGCTGTATGTGGCACCTGGCTGTTGATCAGAATTAAATGGTAACAGAGTGAAGGTGATTTAGCCTTTTAGCACCGATAGTTCCCACCGCCAAAAGTCAGTGGCAGATTTGAACCGCCAATCAGGTCCATGGCAGGGATGGGCAACTTTGCTTACCAAGAGGGCCACAGTGAAGTTATGCTCATTGCCAGAGGGTCAAATTTTGCAAATTTAAGGGTAACTGAGAGGGCAAATATAAACACAACTCCTTTAAGAGCTTCTTTTACCAACACAGATATATGTTCAAACACAAGTGCAATTAGTAATACTTAGTTGGACTTATTTTGTGCAATTGACAGAACATTTATTGGTTTTCAAAGTTTATTTTACTTACATCTTTATTTCTTTTTTGAAATATGCAAAAAAAAAAGAGTTTCATAGAAAAACAGCCGATCTGAGCTCCATTTTTTGGAGGTAAAGCAGTTTTTAATGCTGTCATGGCAAATTATGTCAGGTTTTCATAATTAACATACAATAAGAGAGCGGGAGGGCTGCCAGCTGCCCACCCCTTGTCCATGGTGAAAACATTTGCACATCAGATTTAAGTGTTCTTATTTTTAACATAAAAAATGCTTCTAATGTTGAACTTTGAAACTCTTTGTATCATGTTGTGTAAAAAAAATAAGTTTATTTTTTCGGGATGCACAATATTATTGGTGTATCAGTATGAGCTGATATTGAAATTTTTGCATATATCTACGTTTTGGCAGTAATATCATCAAAGTTCACTAATATGCCATAATCACTTCACATTCGCATCACTGTATGGGTACATTTAAAAAGCAAGATGTTCCTTTTTGAGGGGTTAAATGTTGTTTTCCTTATTTCACATCTGTTCCTCAGACTCTCACATTGAAATAAACAAGTAAATTTTTGTAATGTAAAAACTCTATGCTCTTGACGAAAAAATATTGGTCTGACATAAGCAAAAACCTAATATTGTGCATCCCTAGTTTCTTTAACTTGTTCCAAAAATGTCTTCACAAATTTGTTTTTCCTTTTGATCAGGAGTCAGAAGTTTTGGGGACAACTTTAGCACACACTTTTGTCATGTCCATATTTTCATGCAAAATTTAACTGAACTGTCTCTTTAACAATGGAGCTATTTCTGCTTTCATTCTTATTCTGAGTTGTTGTTCAATTTGTTGAATGTTTCCAGACGTTTTTGCATTCAATGCTAATATACCACAAGATTTGGCTGCTGTCTGGATCAACTTCACCAAAAATGTTAGTTTGATGCTAAATTGTTCAGCTAGTCATTTTCCAACGCCTGAGCAAAAATACCCACACTTCAATCAATATCTACTTATAGCAGCTGTGCGTGAATATACAACTTCCTGTACTTACAAAAAAGTTTTTATTAAACACCAAAGTTTCATAAGTTAATGACAGTTTTGCAATTGTATGATGAAGTTTCTTCAGACAAGAACATTTCAAGTTTGCTCTAGGAAGTTAATGATGCTAAATAGACAGTTTTTGTGTGGTCACAAAAAGTCTTTCCTGCTAAAAAAAACAACACAACAGTTGAGCATTTACTCGAGAGAAAAATGAATTGCATACTGCTTTAAAAGAAGGTTTCAGGGCTCAAATGGCAAAGTTTTACATGCTAATGACAAAGATTTAGGTGCTAATGAGCAAGTTTTACAGGCCAACAAGAAAGATTTCTGTTAGCACAAGACTGTCAGGTAACAGAGTTATATGAGAAAGAAAGAAACAAGAAACCAATACTTTTTTTTTTTAACATGGTACATTTTATTATAAAAACCATATTCTTCACCATCGCTTACAGGCAAATGTTCAGAAATGGGATTATTCCGATATAAGTCGTTATTATTAAGAATAACATTTAATAACATGAGGTATTTTCTTACTGGCTACACTATGGGCCAAATCAAGCTATCAAAAACAGCACTTTTTCCTCAACAAATGTCTTATTAAATAATAATAAAATGTGTAAAGCAAAGATAGTAGGTAGTCTCACAGTGAGGAATACTGTCCACTGACATTTTTAAAATATCAATAAGTCGTACTGTCAATAAATGCAGATTGGAATACACGTAACATTCATATAGATATCAATATATTTACAATATTTACAGTCACAGACAAATTAACAGAAGTTAGAGCTAATAATAGAAGCACAATACAGCGGCTTTGGCAAAAATAAAAAGAGTGCATACATTTTGCTAAACTTGACATTTACACATGTAGTAAACATGATTATACACGGAGAGAAAGAGTACAAAAACAAGCAAGATTTAATTAAAAAATCCAGTGCAATGTCAGGTTTTTGTTTGTTTCTGTCCGCGAATGAATAGCAGCCTGTCGCCTTCAGGGTCCTCCTCCGGTGAGTTTGTGGTTGTTGTGGGAATATAATGTCCTGAGCAGGGCAGGGACACTCGCTTGGTGCTCCGCCGCCGGCCCCGGCTCCGCCTACATCGCTTTGACGCATCACGGCAAAACTCTGATTGGTAAAAATACGTCAAAATACCTGAAGGTGAGGTTGTCAGAATGTCGGATAGCTTGACACTCAGCAATACTGTGTGAATCAAATATAACAATCTATTATTTTAATGGTCAACAGCATCAACTTTTGACTTATATATCAAGATTGTTTGATTTTTATTAGACATATAGGGAAGTTTAACATTCGTGTATCCTGAAAAACAGGAAAGCAACCAAACGCTCAAATCTTGATATACTGGGTGTAACAATTTTGTTACATAAGATACAGTCAACTTGTTTTTCCTAAATTGACTAAAATTTATAATCCTTTGATTGAAATTTCAAAACAAAAATAATTAAAAACCCTCTTATATCCCTTCAATCCCAATGAAAACTCGTCATGACTTTGTGCAGTTTTCTGATTTTATATACATAAGTATGAATCTTTCTTTTCAACTCCTAGATAATCAAAATAAATAAATGTTATTTCCCTTCTTGAATTTATTAATATATTATAAAGGATATTTTTAGTGAAAGGTTGTAGATGAACTAAGTCATTCATTTTCTCTCACACAGATCCCTTTTGGGGTCATAGGGGGCTGAAGCCTTTCCCAGCAAACACCAAACAAGATGCAGGATACACTCTAGACTGATTACCAGCCAATCGCAGGGCTGACATAGAAAGACAGACGACCATTCACGCATTCAATCACACCAGTATAGAGTCAGAAAACCCACAGTGAGAGGACGCAAACGCCACACAGAAAGGTCAGGACTGACTCAGGGAGTCGAACCAGCAACCTTCTTGCTGTGAGGCAAGAGCACTACGGTGCTGCCCTGTGCTTGTTCACCTTACAAACAGATCTTTAGTCAAACTTTTGTCTGAAACGAATGGATTAATAAAAGAATGTAATGCTGGTGTGCATTTTCTCCAACTGTCTTAAATTAAAAACTGTATTTTTCTTTTTTTCTGTGTTGTGAGTTGCTGTCCCATCCCTTCTGACAACCTTACCTACTGTGGCATGAAAAACCTTTTTCTCAACAGTAGAAAATTTAAGCATAAAATCATTAAAGGAAGACCTTTCAACTTTTTTTGCATGATAAAGCAGACTCAAGTATGAAATGAAATGGCACTTATTCTGCTGAGTATTTACATAAAGGATACTGAAACTGCTTAAAGTTCATGATTAAAAGCTGAGCTATGTCCTAAAAAGCCGGTTCATCGTATAAGTTTGCAAATGACTTACCGTGAACAATATGTAAACACTTTAAAAAATCAGTTTGTTCACAGTAAAGATGTAAACATACGGAGAGCTAAAAGCTAACAGAGGCAAATAAAACAATGGGCTAAAACAGAGCGGTCTGATCCATGAAGGGTTATTTGTGGTCCTCTGAGATCCTGAGAGTTGTCCTGTGGCTCCACCAGTAGGTCAGAACTACTATTTCAAATCAGAACGAGACTACATGCTAACATGAGCTAGCCATTCAAACAGGAGTGTATGAGAGTGGGTATAGCGGGGCAGCTACACCCCTTTAAATGTGCATTCAGGCTCACAGGATGCCATCTTCTGACTGAGCAGAGTTAAAAAAAATCAGTTTAATTCGCATAAAATCGTTCAGTCAAATAGTTATTTAGGTAATATGTCTATAATGGGTGAGGAGCATTATCAGGCTAACTTAGCATGTTAGCATGATACTCACAGTGAAGCTAAGTGGAATAAAAAACAAAACTCTGAAACAGAAGATAAGTAAGGAAGAAGGAACTCTGCAGAGCACGTTTTTTTCATGCCACAGTGATCTGGTTACGGCGGCCCTCCCTAAATCAGAGTTTGCGTGTTTTTAGACCCTGTAGTTCATGTAAGCGAAGTCGAAGCTCAGTGAAATGGTGCGTTCCATTTGAACTCAGAAGTTGGACTGTCCGAGTTGCAGATTGGATACGTTGCTGGGAGCGCCCCCTTGAGTTGGAGTTCCAACTCGGAAAGTCGGAGGATTTCAGTGACCCCGTAATCACCAGCTCGTGGTCATGACCGGTATGACGTGCTTCCTGGCTTCGCCGTCTGAGTTCTGAGGGGAATGGAACGCACCATGAGTCTGATGAGTAAAAAGTTCCTCCTGATGTGGAGCTGATTGAAACAGCCACTTTGACCTGTAAGTGTCCTGTTGGCGGGGTCCGCCTCCCCCCCGCCGCCACCACGTCCTGGGGTCCTGAGTCTGAGTCTGTTAGTTGGCCGTGGGAACGAGAAGGCCGACAGGAAGTGCGGGGCCTCTGGTTTGGCCCTTCGACAGAGCCACTTTGTTGAGGTCTCGGGTTTCGGCGGGCCACGACGTCGACGCCCTCTTGGTGGTCATGTGCCGCCGGGCATGTTTGGTCAGGTGGTCGCTGCGCATGAAGCGCCGGTCACACACGTTGCAGACGAATTTCTTCTCGCCAGTGTGTGTCCGGCGGTGGCGGGAGAGCTCGTCGGAGCGGGCGAACTTTTTGTCACAGCCCTCCCAGTGACAGCTGAACGGCTTCTCACCTGCAAGAGAGGAAGAAGAGGAGGAGGAGGAGGGTGTGAGTGCAATTCAAGACCAGGTGTGAATTAGGGCTGGGTATTTCCAGCAACCTCATGCTACAATATGTATCCCGACACTGAGGCTAAGATACAATATGTAACCCGATACACGTAAATTGTGAACGTTGAGTACGCTTCTCACAGAATTTCCAACAAGTTTTGCTTTCTATTACAAGAAGAAAAAGAGCAAGGATGAGTTTTAAATGATTCTACAACTTAAGAAACTTAAATTCAGGTCCTTTAAGATGGTAGACCTAAGTCCCAACATGTGCCTCATCGTGTAGCTTGGCTTCTACTTTGAACTGTGCCATTGTTAACATTACCCAAAGAGTATTGACAACAACTGTCCAAACACTGAGGCCGTAGATTCTGTAGAATCTGTATCAATACATGTATCCCCAAGGAGTGTGTGGCGATACTTTGCCAAATCAATATTTTGTGCACAGGCCTAGGCCGAATCAAAGTTTGATGTCAGTATGATTGATTCTGTTACTTTTGTGCCTCTTGGCTTTTCGGGGACTAACTCAAGGATGATTGGTCTGCATTAGGGCTGACAGATTTATCGTTTTTGGATCGAAATCGCAATTTCAGACAATGCAGTAATGTGATCGCCAAAGCTGCAATTTTTTGCAACGCTCCTGACTGACCCAGGATCGGTTGTGTCAACTATTTTACAAGTTTGCAGGCAATTTGCATTTAAGAATGGCTCGCAAATGAACGGTTTACTCACAACTGCGAATCGGTTCTCACTGTTCACTTAAAAGAGCCGTTCAAAAGACTCAACTCGTTCGTGAACATCACATCTCCACCGTGGAAGTGCTGGTAAGCACGTCAACAACATAAAGCCTCTGTTTAGGAGTAGAAGTTGGAGTTTCCCTTAAATAATGAAAACAGATTATTTATCATCATATTAGATGATGAATAATGTGTTATGTGCTTTTGATCATTGACTTCCTTACTGTTGTCTGTACTGTCAGCATAGTGAATATTGCACTGAAGCTTGTTTTGAAGAAAATCGTGAATCAAATTGAAATCACAATATCTGCAAGAAAAATCATAATTAGATCTTTTCCTAAAATCGTTCAGCCCCAGTCTGCATGCAGTTGTTTTTTAAGGGTCATACTCCGGATACTCACTCATTCATTTGGAAGATCTGATGGACTAATAACAACAATACCAGGACACTGGAGAAATCAAACTTGACTTAACCTTATTGAAAAATGGGGGACAAGATGACCCCCTATTCGCTCTGTCTACGGTAGTAATATTAGAGGGAGAGGGGGCAAGTGAGCATCCTCAAGGAATTAAGATGAATGTCTCCAGGCGGAGCTTCTATGGGGCACTTTTGTGTAACTGAAAAGGGCTCGTGGTGCATTTGAGGTCCAGTCTGAACTATCAGGGTGTGTTTGTCAGCTCGGAAAAATAAAATTATGATGAAGATGAGTGTGTGATACGTTTAGATATAATTTCAAGAGAGAAAAAAAGTTTTTGGCTTGAAATTTGAATTAATGTTTGAAGGTGAATTTTTTATGACATGAATAATTACACCAGTCACATAAAAATATCACAAAATAATTCTTTTAAGATTTTAATTTTAATTTTAAGTACTACTTTCACTGTTTAACCCTTCTGAAGAGACTTAATTATTTTAAAAATAAGTTAAATAGCTTAATGGGAAGTTCAAGAAGGCAAGGGGACCTTTTCTTAATATATATCAAACCTTGTAAACATGTGACATTACCACAGTTCACCAAGGTCATGTATCACGGTGATGACAGGCTAATAGTGATTTCCAGTGACCGACAGTGACAGGGTTTGGTTTTCTATGTTTCTTTAATTTTTTTTTTTCATTCTTAATGTTGCTTTGTATTAACAAGTGAGATGCTGACATGTGTCCATACATACAGCTCGTCTGTAACTGCTGAACACTTATGCACAGGGTTCCCACTCTTTTCTAGAAATCATTTTCCAGGACTTTTCCAGGCCATTTTGGGGGCAGTTCTCAGGTTAATCTAGCCTTCTAAAGCACAAAATTAGAGGTTGATGACCAACAGTTCTAGCTAGCTCCACTGTATCAAACTGAACTTAAAATTAATTTATTTATAACTCTCAGGCATGAAAATTGTCTGCTAGCTATCTTTTTAGTCTGGCTTTTATATTTTGTTGATTTACTGTTTAAGCAGACTAAACTTTATTTCGCCATTTTCATTATTTCTTTCTGTCTCCATTGTTTTCATATTTTATTGCTTAACTTACATTATTTTATCAACTCATGTTTTATGGCTAAGTGTGCATTAGTTACCAAGTACATTTTCCTTCATTTCCCTTTGGTTGATTTTTGTTCACTAAAAAGGTGGAGGGAAGATAAATAATTTTCAAGGACAGTTTAAGCTTTTCCAGGATATTTTCCTTTTTTCCTCATTTTCCATGTTTTCCATAACTGAAAAATTGGCCAATCATTTTCCAGGTTTTCCAGGACATTTGGGAACCCTGAAGCACTATGTCCTAAAAAATTATTTAAAAAGGTTTTGATAAAAAAAAAATTAGCTTAAAATTCCATTAAATCAAACAAAGCTGACTCTTTATATCTGAAATAAGGACTAAATGTAAGTGTGAAGATTTATGTCCTCTTAAGGCTTCCATACTTCAGCCCAGAGTGACTCAAGACATCAAGTTTCTTACCTGTGTGTGTGCGCAGGTGAGCCTTCAGGTGTGAGCTCTTGAAGTACGTCTTCTTGCAGCCAGGGAAGTTGCAGACGTAGTTTCGCCGGCGTGAGAAGTCGGCCTGTGAGGTGCCACCGCTCGCTCCGGTGGGCATGTAAACGGGGGCGGGGGCAAGGGGGAGGAGCTTGGTGTTGCCGAGCGTCATCACAGTCTGTGCGCCCTGCGTGGCCGGGGAGACAGGAGGCTGGGGGACCACGAACATCACGGTGCCCTGCGGCACAGTGGAGCCCACCAGCAGCTGCTGGGTGAAGCTGGAGGGAGACTGCGGCAGGATGGGCTTGGGACCCCCCTGAGTCTGGACCTGAACCGGAGCCTGGACGAAGGCGGAGATCATCCCCGTCCTCCCGCTCACCGGGAAACACCTGGCAGAGGACTGGCGATGAGGAGACTGGGGTGGAGGAGGAGGTGGAAGACGGCGGGGAGGAGTGAGGAGGCGAGACTGAGGGGGGGAAGGAGGACGGGTTGACGGGAGACAGAGGAGGCACATCTTTCTCCTCTGGAAGTGTCCGTGGAGCTGTCGGTGTGGAGGTTTCTGAGGGCGGGGAGGTGCAGGGAGGAGGCGGGGGAGGAGCTGTGAGGCGGTCCGCGGTGTGGCGGATCACGCTGGTGGCCATCGCTCTGCTGGGCAGAACCAGGCAGGCGGACTCTGTCGGAGGGGCTGAAGTCTCTGAGCTGAAGGAGGAGGGCGAGGAGATGCAGGTGTCACTGAGGAGGGCGGGGCCAGGGTGGGGAGGGAGCGGTCTGGGGGCGGGGCTTGAGGCTGAGGTGGTGGTGAGGACCGCGGTGGTGGACGCTTCGGCAAAGCTCGGACTGTGAGGAGGAGTCATACACTGAAAGAGATGGGGACAAAAGATTTTCAGGGCTTCTTCTTTTTGATGGTAATTTTATTTATTCCTTATTCGTTAATCAAACA
Organism: Cetoscarus ocellatus; assembly: GCA_037902135.1. Lineage (NCBI taxonomy): Eukaryota > Metazoa > Chordata > Actinopteri > Labriformes > Labridae > Cetoscarus > Cetoscarus ocellatus. The sequence continues at coordinate 246,124 of JBAMNC010001700.1, read as the reverse complement.
AATTGAAGAATTGGAAATATACAATGATCTATTTATTTTCATTATGATGTCATTATGGCTGCTTTTTGATGAATTTCCCAATTATCTTGTTAAAGGGATTCAACAAAAGCAGCCTAACGTAAGTGACTTTCTCACATCTTCTATGGAATTAAAATCCTATCTTTATTCGACAGTATGCTCTAATGTTTTGAGAACAAAGTTTCAAGTTTTGAGAGCATTTTACATATTTGAGAGCAGAGTTACATGTTTTGAGAGCAAAACTTTGTCATTTTGTGGTCAGATTTTCCTTCAAAACCTTATTTCCACGCTCAAATCTCTTTTCTCCTCTCGGATTTTTTCTGCTCACACACGAAAGAAAACTGCTCCATGCCAATAGGAAGTGAGTATCGGTTCGACCAATCACGTTAATGCTACATGGTTGCTAGGGGGTTCACTAGATTGAGCCAAGCATTTTTCGTGTTCATATGGGTGAACAAAAAACAGGACACCATCCAATTTTCGATTTTCGTTTGGGTGAAGGTCGATGTGGAAATTGAAAAACGGAAAACGAGCCTTTATCTGATATCTATTATAGGTTTATTTTTGCACAAGTCGGGAAATAAAATAAATTCGTAATTCCTTTCATCAAGTTTGCTTTGCCTTGACAGTCTGACTACATATTTATTTAATGTGTCAAGAAATTTCTCTCAAATCTCCAAGGATTTAATTATCGTTTCTTACCAATGAGGACAGAGCAATCAGGTCTTTGGGAGTGTCGCCTCCCTCCGGGTGGAGATGGATGGAGTCACAGGAGTCTGAGGTGGGGGTAAGTGGGCGGGGCTTGTGTGATCTTTGACCCCAGAAGCTCATGCTGACTAGCGCCTCCGCAGCCTCCAGGTCATGGTACTCGATGCACGGTTTCAGCTCCATGGTCGAGACCGGCGGGACGTCTGTACGCTCGACCTGTGGGAGACACAGAGTCAGAGGTTTTCAGTATATGAAAGTTTGGACTAAACATTTTTTAGTCGACTTCATGATCACATAAGAAAAGGCCATGTTGCAGGTTTTATTCGGTCAGTGAGGTGAGGTCAGAGGTGGTTTCAAATTGTTTAATATGCTCTTCTTCAATAATAATGTTCAAGGACTTCTCAAACTGATTGCTTCTGTTTTTTTAAAGGTCCCATGTCCTGTTGTGTTTGACCATTTACGTCACGTCTTGGGTGTCTATTAAGCAAGGATTCAAATAAAAAGATGAAAACTTCATCTCTGTAGAGGATCAGATGCAGCTCTTTTTCCCTCCCCTTTGGAAATGCTCAAATCTGAGGGGGGTAGGAGACTACAGTAATAAGCTCTACTGATTGGTTGCCCAAACGATGTCTCATGGGAGGGAAGAGACGGGGTTACAGGCCTTGAATCTGACTTATATAACATCTAGGTACATAAATGTAGGTGGAGGCTGTATAACAATGACATCATAAACTCCAGGAAGTGAAAAACTGAGCATTTCAGCATTTTCTCTGTGAACAGAAAGTTTTTGTTCTCCTGCTCTCCAAGCTCATTTTAACAGCATTACAAGCAATGAAAATTGTATTTTGCAGGACATGAGGCCTCTAAAAAGGATTTAAAAGTTGTAAATCAGATCAGATTTTGCATCACAGAGCAGCTCCATCCTAAATGTGTCTTGCCAGGCTTCCTGCTAATTCAATCAAGATTTAAGAAACCCATAAAGATAAAGAGACATCACGGTGCGTGCTCTTCCTTTCGTTGCTGATATCAGATTAGTAGAGATCCCAAATAGCACATTCTGACTGGCTAAATACAAGAGATGGGAATGGAAAACCAATCCAAGTTGAGAATCGATAACAACGCCCTCAAGGAATTGACGTAATTAGTCTTTTTGATAAGAATTATCTCAATTTCTTCCACTTTTTGCATGCCTTGTAAACCAAAAACATCATGTTCTCACTGGAGGCAGTCAGCAGAAATTATAAAAGGGAAGTTAAGAATATAATCATGGCAGACAAGAGACAGAAATGGTCAAAGTTGTGGCTTGATTTTCAACAAGAAGATGCTTGCTGCACAATGTTTTGAGTGAAAACCAGAAACTGCCAAAGCATCCATCCATATAGCATGGTATTAATAATCAGAGGTGACATGTCTGACATTGCTGCCACTGAGAACTTATATGGGTCTGCTGTTTTCCACACAGAAAGTCCACGAGAACTGTTGAAGAGTTGGATCGATAGGCAGAATTGATTATGGTATTGGTATCAATAAAATCCTTATCAGTAAGTCAAGAATGTATAAAGACAGAAGGTGTTGATGTCCATCATAAAAAGAGCAGGGTTCACAAATAATCCTGAAAAAATCTTCATCTTAGATCAAATTAACACTAAAGGAAATGATCAGTTTGACAGGAAATACTCATGGCTAGGGACGGGATTTGATGAGATTTTATGAAATGCAAGTTTTTTTTAGTGGCAATAATGTCAAAGACATGCCACTCCTTATATTCAATACTGTGCTGCATAGATAAATGGTTCTACAAGCTGCTGGTGTCTCCTTTTACTTAAAGTTGTGCAGTATGCATCTGTATTTCCATCTTTTAATTGAATTAAGTCACAATTTTTTGTCTGTCTGCCATGATTCTGGACATCTTTGTTATGATTTCTGCCTTTGATTAGAGCATGATGTGTGATTATGAGTATTTGCAAGGCATGCAACTCAAAGTGGAAAGAACTAATACGGGAAATGTTAAGCAAAATTACTAATGATATTGATTCCTTGAGGGAGTTGTTATCGATTCTCAACTGGAATTGGTTTTCGATTCCCATCCCTATTCTTGGTAGTAGTGATCCCAAATGCTTTTGCCAGGTCCCTTTGTGTAGCTGCTTATTGGACAAGAAAATAAAAATCTAAATTTTCTCTTAAATAATGGCTTTAAGCATGTGAAGGGACCTTAGATTTTTGATGGACTTTACAACTTTGTTCAGACATCAAATAGTTATGGTGGTTGATTATCAAAAGGTCCAAAATATTATGTTCACAAAAAAATTGTCTTCTTCCTTGTAACAGCTAGAAACATGTGTAGGGATCCCAAATGGTGAAGTCATGTTGGCGTAAATGAAACCAGAAGTTTGTCTGTGTGATAGAGAAAAGTCTGCACAAGTTTTTTTTTTTTCTGTCCTAAGAGAATTTGAGTTTCAATGAGTGGATGGATCCAAAAAACTAGATCATTGTTGCACAAAAAGGCTGCAAGAAAATCCATTTGACCCTAAGCAAGGGTGCAAGTGTTTGGTTTCAGCCTGCAATTATTAATCTTAATTTTTTGAAGACAAAATCAAACATCACTTATCGATGACTTTCCCAGTGATGTCACTGTTCTGCCACTTCCTCTTGTGTCTAGAGCCGAACCTCCACACCAAAAAAATAAAAATAAAATTAGAAAATTCAGCTTCATTAATAAGTTAGTGGGAGGTGACAGGGGGACAAAGGGTGCTTGGGTAAGTTGGCTGGCATCTGGCAAATGCTCAGCTGCACATACAGGAAGGGTGGAGGGAGGGAGGGCGGGCAAGCGAGCGAGGGGCGAGAGACCTAGATAAATAGATACAGGAAGAGAGAGAGAGCGAGAGAGCGAGAGAGGGGCCCCTACTGCACCGGGCCCACCCAGCCGACGGGGAACCTCCCCTGCACCCAGAATAGATGACGGGAGGTGGCGTGCCAGATATTACACCCCCAACTTAAAAAAAGGGGGGGGGGAGGGAGAACAGAAATAAGCCCCGCCCCCTCCTCCTCCTCCTCCCATATTAGCATGCACTGGCTCGCCCCGGAGAGAGAGAGAGAGAGAAGCTCCAAACAGGAAGTATAGTTGGACAAAACAAAGTCAATCTGTTGCCACACACACACGCTGCTTCAGCGCTGTGATTTCCCACGCATTAGATCACTCAAACACATCACAAGGCAACACAAAACGAGATCAGAGGAACAACGCAGAGATCATCAGTTACATGAACGCCACTGAAGTGTTGTGATTTCAATAATTAACCAAACCAGTGTTATGGCAACAGCAATCAAAAAATAACACAGTAATGTCAGTACAAAAAACAATTAATTCTTTAACTTGACATCTTTACTCAGCCGTTACTATTTTGTTTTTTATGTTTGGTATGTGGTGCTGCTGTGTTGATTCCCTGCTGCCTCTTTGTTGAGTTCAGCACGTGCAGATTTAAGAGCCTCAGTTGGTTTAACTGATCCAATAAAGACAAAAATAATTCATTATAAAGATGAAATTCCTCTTTGGTGACTTAAACCAAATTGACAACAACTTCAAGGCTTGGATGATAAAAATATTGCTGCAAAATCAAGATTGTGTTCCCAAAACATTTTGATTCAAAACTTTGTTATGCAGATACAACATGACCATTTTTATGACTCTGTTAAGCACTTTAAGCAAATAAAATCAGTTATCTGTGTAACAAAATGTCCCTTTTGTTAATATAATTTGTTCTAAGTTTCTCCTTGTGCTTTGGAAAGCTGCCACTTCCATCCCCTTTTATTTTTCCATGCAGATTTTCCTGCAGTTGTTGACTCTTTTAGACATAAATCTGCAAAAAAATAAACGTATAAAAGGCAAAATATCACATATATGCAAGCATGCACTTGCTTTAACACCTTGTTAAAACACTAATTAAACTATTTCCACACTCATATTCAGTCTCTAATCTTATCTTCCATTAAGAAGACTTCATGATTAATCAGTTAATAAACTTTGGGGGTTATCAGCAGCAGATTCCTAATAGAAACATATTCATCTTCATATAAACAACCCTTCACATCTCAACCCAGCCTGAGATAATCCAACAATTAACAGCATCAAATAAAACTCACTCTTTCAATTCAGTCGCACAAAATGGTTGAAAGATTAGCTCTGACTGAAGACATCTAATCCTCCAATTATTGACATTTTGCTGATAACTATGCACAGAATTTAAAGTATAAAGGCAATATTTCCTTGATATGAGACTGCATTTGGTTCAGTGTTTCTATGCCATTGATTGACATATGATTATACCAAATCTTAATCACATCATCACATCATTAAAGGTTGTTTTATGTGATTAAGGAGCAGCTTAAGGTACAATAAAAAAGGATCCTGCACATCCCAACACAGCAAGAAACACCCAACAACATGAGGGATTCTATGGTGGCCCAGAAGTGCAAAACATGATTGCAACTAAGAAAATTCAAAGACAACTTAAAAAAGGTTTGTAAAAGAAAACAACAAATGTATTAACAAAACAATTAATTAAGATGCACCAATACAAAGAAAAAATGTTAAGACAAAAATTAAAAAAGACATAAAAGAGACTAATTTAAAAAACCACAAATTACACACAATGAAAAATGGCACAATAGTGAATCAAAAACACAACAACATATAAAAGAAATAAAATTCCAATGACAAATCAAAGAACGCAACTAAATGTGGTAAGCAAAAGACACAATTACAAATAAAAAGACACAAATGTCTTTTAAAAAGACAAGAATAAAAAAAACCCAACAGCAAATTATACAAAAAAACAACTCAAGTTATTAAAAAACAGATAAATAATTGTCTTGAGAATTTCCATTTGCTGTCTATTCGATTGGCTGGTGTGTTTGCTTGCTTGATGTTGTGTTTTCTTAAATGTTCTAATGTTTTCCTTCATATTGTTTTTCAGTTGGGTGTTGTGTTTCCTGATCGGTGATTTATTCAGCCTTTCATCATTGTTTTGATTTTTCATTGTGGTGTCTTTTGTGTTGAGTTTCTCAGGTTGGGGTGTTTTTTTCAGTTGTTCTACCACTTGTTAAGTCATCATGAATTTTTGTCTGCTGTTGTTTTTCTTATTTTTTGGCCTTGCTTGTTGTGGTCATTTTCTGTTGTCTAGACATTGTTTTATCTTTGTTTTGGTTGCTACTTTTTTCAATGTTTTTGTGATAAATTAACAGCTTGCACACCATGACACAGCAGCCAAAAAAGAAAGAAAAAACAGGGTTGATTTTTAAAATAACAGCATGAAAGGTTAAAGACATGTATAAAGCCATCAGAAATGCAACTTAATCTATACCAGTTTTGATTTAATACTTTACAAATACAACTATGTTGTTGATGTTGTACATTTGTACACAAGCCCCCTAAATTTCTGTTTTATTGTCAGAAAATAGGCTACAAAAGTTTTGGGGAAAATGTAAGGCTGTATTTGCTGTTTTGATATTCTAAAAAATAAACAATAATCCATCAGAGCAAAAGGCAGCCTGAAAACACTGATACAGCTAGAAATCAGCCAACAACAAACAACCAGGGTTGATTTTCAAAATAAAAGCTGAAAATTAATCAAACCTGCTTATATACAAAGCAGAGACCCAGATAAAATTACAATATAAAACTGATGTTTAATCGTTTTGAATTAATTGACATAACTAATAATAATTGCATTAACCAAGAACACCAAAACACAGCAGCCTGCACACCTTCACACAGAAGCCAGCAAAAAAACCTCAGCTGATTTTCAAAATAAAAGCAGAAAATTAGTGAGTCATGTATTCAAACAAGGCAAACAGGCAAGGCTTCTGAATCTAACTCAGGTTTGGTTTGAAGGTGTTAATTCTTACTGATACAAGCATATAATTGCTGTTACATGTTAATATATGTATGTATATATATATATATATATATATATATATATATATATATATATATATATATATATATATATATATGTATGTAGTATACCTCAATGGAGACATTAACTTCTTTAAAATGCAGTTTGGGCTTTGACCTGCAAACTTTGATGTTTGTCTTAAAAATGCTGCAGTGCTTTCATAATAACAGCCCAGGGTAGCCAACAGCCTGCACACCTCAACACAGCAAATAATCAGCCTACAACAAAAAAAACAGGGTTGACTTTCAAAATAAAAGCAGCAAATTTTTAGAAAAAAAAACTACAAAAACAAAAAAAGGAACAGCTCTTTGCCTAGATTAATTACAGTTCAATTACACAAATAAAAGCAAGGACTTGTTTTTTTAAGGTTTCATCTTTATATGATCGATGGGGACATTACTGACATTTTTTTGTAACCAAGTCTAGGCTTAAAACCCCAACCTTTACTCCCTTTGACAAAAAATGCTGCAGAACTTTGATTTTAACAGCCTTGGATTCAACAAAAGAAGCCTACACACCTCGACAGACCAAGAAATCAGCCAACAACAAGAACCAGGGTTGATTTTCAAAATAAAAGCAGCTAATTTGTAAAAAATATCTACGTAATGGAGAAAAGCCAGGTTTTTTTTGTCTTAATCAACTTCAAATTCAAGTCTTAATCCTTCACAAATGAAAGCAAGAATTTGCTGTTTTAAAGTTTCATCTTTATGTGATTTATGGGGACATTACTGACATTTCTTTCTAAAGAAATTTAGACACTAAATTCCAAACTTACCTATTTATTTGCCAAAAACATCATTGCAGAAGTTTGAGCTTATCAGTCTAGGATTCAATAAAAGCAGCCTGCACATCTCGACAGAGCAAGACATCAGCAAACAAGACACCAGGGTTGATTTTCATCATAACGGAAGCAAATTTAGAAAAAAAAATCCTTAGTGCGTTATGGGGACATAAACTTGTATTTCTTCATGTTTAGTCTTGAAACCCAAAACCTTAATATTTATTTTTCAAAAAAAAATGCTGAAGAAGTTTTAACAGCCAAGGACAACAAAAGCAGACAGCACACTAAAAATCAGGGTTGATTTTTAAATTGAAAGCAGCAAATTAGCAAAAAATAAAATAAAATAAAGTTTCTTCGTCTTGATTAGTTTGAATATCACTTCAAATATGAATGACGTACTTCCTGTTTTAATGTTATTCTTTTATGTAGGAGGACATCAACTTTTCTGTGTATTTTATCTGCAGAAGTTTAGTTTTACCATAAAAAAATCAGTCTGCACACTTCATCCTAAAACAACGTGCATCAACTCAGGAATCGTTATCTTTAAATACAAAATGGAGATAATTAGAGATATTGTGCACCAAAACAAAGCTGAGCATCTTTAAACTTTATGGTCTGATGCGCTGCAGTGATGCAACTGTTGTGCACACACTCACCGAGGAGACAGTGTGTTCAGTCTGACCTTAAATAAACCAGCAGACAGCGCCGCTAAAATTCAGACCAAAAAACAGCCCGACAACCTCACCTGAACCCGCGCGGAGCCTCCGCAGCTCACCTGAGAGCAGCGCGCGCGGGTTCAGGGAGCTGCAGGTAAAAAGCAGCACTTATAACAACAGAAAAAAACAACTTTATAAGAGCCAAACAAAGACGTCCAACGGGCCGTAACGAGGACCGACGGGCTCACCTGGCAGCAGCGATCCGTGACGCCGAGCATGAAGCAGGAAGAAGGTGGAAAATGTGCGGGAGAGAAACGCAGCGAGCCGCGGGAGTGTGAGCGCTCGGTAAGCAGCCTGAGTCTCTGCCAGCAGACTGCCTTCAGCTGAGAGAGCCTCAAAAAAAAAAAAATAAAAAAGGAGCAAAAAAAACACAGAAACAAAATTCAGAGCAGTCTGGCGGGTGGTAACACGCAGCCAATCACGGCCATAGGTGTAGCGAGCCTGGGCCAATCAGGGGCGAGGCGGTGCGTGATCAGTACGTGGCCGCGATCTGATTGGTCCGACGCGGGGTGCGTGGCTGTCGGGGGGCGTGGCCGCGGAGTCAGCGGTGTCAGAGTAAACCCGGTGAACCCGGCAGCGCGCTCGATCTGGGGGAAAGGTTGGTGAACAGACAGGCGCGAGGCGGGCCCGCGAAACCCGCGAGAGCGCGCGCCACTGCCATGGACTCAACGACTGCAGTGTGGGATACTGTATGGATAATGTTAATTATCTAATAAGGTAAATTTAGAAAACAACAGCAGAGAGCATATAATGTCAATAATATGATACGGTAAACGATAACGTGAAGGACTCAATGACTGCAGTATGGGCTACTGTATTAATGATGTTAATTATTATTGTGAGGTAAATTAACAAAACAACAGTGTTAATATAGTGTTGATAATAATAAACGGTAAACAATGATATGAGATATGGACTCAATGACTGCAGGTAAAATATATGCTGTTTATATTGTCATACAGTAAATAGTACAAAAACTATAAGCTCAACAATATACTGCATATAAAACGTGAATTATACTATAATGAATTGAAAATAGGCATAAGAGTTTGTAAGATCTTTAACCATAGTATTATATACGTATCAAGTAGTTGAGATATATTTATAATTTGTTCATTACTCATCTATATAGTATATTATATCTATAGTAATATAATAAAAAGGAAAAACAGACATGGACTGAATTGTAGTGTATATACATATATATATATGTATATATATATATACATACATGCAAGATTTTAAAATAAAACTAAGCATTCACTGGGAAAACATTTATATGGATTAATTTTCTATATAATAGCAACATTTCACGTTACACTGAAACACTGGCCAAAATCAAATGGTTTTGACTTGTCTTGAAGTGCTCATATTTTGACCTAACTCAGCTGTAATGACTGGTAGAGTATGTCCACAATCACTAATGTTCAAAAAAATGTCCAAAAATGTCCTATTTGGGGGATTGGGTGAAATGAGATGTTTTAGGCAGCTACTGGTGCAATAAACCTGGGGAGAGGGAGAAGTCTGGATGTTGCAGACTTTTTGTTTTGTTCATAGAAGTGCTCTTTCACAAGAGGGAGACATGCTTAACTCACTAAATGGCATATAACACTTAAAAAAAATAATTTTATGGGCAGTTTTCTCATTATATTAGATTAAAGGTCTGCTTTTCTTTTATTTTATGCTATATGGACCGGTAATCCAATAAATAGAAACATGTACACAAATATTACACAGTGGATTTTACATGTTTCTTTTTGGTAACTGCAAAAGTTTGCATAAAAACTTTAGTCATCAAGCAGTAGTTATGGACCAGTCATGGACCTTCCAGTCTCAGAGCCATGTTTGTACATACCAGTGTTGTACCGAGTGCTAAAAAACTAGTTTGACGGGGGGTAAGTGTCTTTTAAGTTCACTGTGCCAGGGACTGTGAGTACAAACTTTGTTTTTATCTTTCATGTTCGATGACGTAGATCCACTGAGAAGGCACAATATGGTGTTTAAAGTTTCTGGTGCAAGGGCGAGAGGAAGGGAGCTGCAGCCTTTGCTCTGAGTTGTCAAGAATCAGTCTACAATGACCTTTGCATTGATGCAAAAGAAGGTACAAAATCTAACTAAAAAACAAAAAGAAAATGGAAGTTTTGGAGTCAGTGTGCAGACAAGGTTGACACAACAAGAGATCGGATTTCTTTTTAAATGTGCAACATTTTCCAAACAATAAAATTGACTCTTCTTTTCTCCATAATCACGACAAATCAATAAGAAAGGGTCAACTATCTATGCACAATATTGGGTATTTGCTGATATGTTGATTTTTTTTTAATTAATTATTGCTGATACCGATATTTCTGGTCAAGAGAACAAGCTCTGTACTTAACAAAAATGGACTTTCTTTCGTGTTATATATATTTTTGTGAGGAACAGATGTAAAACAAAATGAAACCCTTGATTTTTAAATGTACCAATGCAGTGATAAAAAGGTGCATCAATGTTGTACATTTTTGTAATTTGCTGATATTTCAGCCAATATATGGCCGATATGTGTGGCTAATATATCGGCTGTAAATATCTGCAAAAATGTCATTTTTAGTTGATAATGATACTTAACTTTTTAGGCTGATATTGGCTGAAACTGATAGCAAACTGATACTTTCGTGCATCTTTACTATCTTGTTTTTGAAAAGTTTTCCGTAAAGATGGCATCATTTCAAGAAATGTGTCTGTCCACACAAAAATGCTGTAGTACATATGCCAGGCCTTTAAGTGGCGCTGTAATGTTGCCACAGATACACTCCATGTATGACGTAAAAAAACAAAGTAGAACAAAAACAAGAATTAAAAGAACTACTGAGCTGCTGAAGAAGTCCTGCTGGTCAAATCAAATTCTTTTACAGCCTACGGTCAAAATACATCATTATGATGGATGCTTTTCATATGCAGTGTCCAAGGCAACAGACAGACAAGGATTTCCCTCACAACGTTGACGACATAACAGCTCATGGGTTTTAGGAAGAAAAGCCCATTTGATGTTTTTTTTTTTTTTTTTGCAGATACACCTAAACTCGTCTCCTCGTGGGGCTGTTGCATACTTTTACAGCTCACAAACATGGCAGCAATCATGAACACAACTTACACCCAAGTCAAGTCGAGTACTGGATTGAAATTGACCACATTGCTATGTATTTTTGTTAATTAAAATACTATCAGGAATGAAAAGGTCAGGGTTGCTGGCCATTTTCGTAGTCCTTGTTGGCAGTGTGTTAGCATCCATTCTTTTAATTACACAATAACGCTCTGAAATTCAAAAGCGAGGCAACATAATGTGCACTTACAAAATCCCATAGACTTCGGGACGTGGGAACCGGAAGTGCTTAAATGCTAACACACTTCAACATTTTAGGATTCACTCCCTCACCACTAGATTGGGTCTTGGGGAAAGTTAGGAGAAGCCTGGAATACACACCCTCTATAAGAAATATCCACTGATTACGATAGCAAACAAATTGACGTGTAAAATATAAATGTGAACAAGAATGTATGTGTTAAATAACACGTAACATGCATGTTTTTCTACAGTTAAAGAACATTAAACCTTCATAAACAAGATTAGAGCATAAAAACTTGCTGAAAATTTCAAGTTACAGGTTGTTGGTTTGTTATAATGAAGGAGACAACTTTCTGCAGCAGTGTCGAAGACTTTGCAGGAGAATAAAACTCAAAAAAGAAACCAAACAAGCTATCCTGCTGATGTTTTAGAGAGGGACTGTGGGTTTGTCTTTTGTCGAGCATTTTTCCTTCATGACTGAAAACCTCGTTAGAGACAAAAAACAGAAGAAATGACAAGGCGAACAAAGGCAGAGTGAAATCCTGCAGCTCGGAGGCCCTCAACATATTTCATTATGGTCTTCTTCCTGTACCATTTTCCTCCTCGCTCTCTTGTGAGTCCAGCTACCTCCCCCTCCTCTCTCTCCCCCGCCTCCTCCTCCTCCTCACCCCCTCCCCACTGGGCCGATGAACCCGGGGACTCCTATGCGTCGAGGTTGTAAACAGCCTCTCCAATAAAGAAGTCCAGGGCGGGGCTAGAAGGCAGCCGGAGCACCCCCTCCTTTTCCTCCCAATGCCTCCCCCTTTCTGCCTCCCCCATTCCCTCACTTGCTCGTGCACACGCCGGGCCCAGCACCGGCTCCTTTTCTTTGTTGTGGTTTAACCCTTTAAGCCGCTGCGAGAGCCTGGAGGTCGAGACACCATCATGATCATCATCAACAAACACGTGGGGGAGGGAGGGGGTGAAGGTGAGGGTGAGGATGGGTGATACGTCACGTCGTCTAAGAGAAAGGGCAGACAAAGAGCGGGTGTGTGATGTGATGCTTCATCTATCAGTGTTTAATAAGAGCGGAAAGTCCTCGCAAGCCGGCCTTAGATCACCCGCTTGCCTCAGAGCACCTTGCAGCGGCGGTAGTGGCGGCGGCGACGGCGGCCTGTCTCAGTGTGTGCAGCTCGTACACAAACCAGATAAACAGCGTCCTTATTCAAAGTAAATTAGCTCAACATGCCGCTGCTGTAACCGTCTGCAGAGAGAAAGAGAGAGAGAGTAAACTCAGACACTCTAAAAGGAAAACTGGGACAAAAGCAGGATCTGGCAGCAGGCTGGGGTGACGTGAGTTCATTTTCATTTCCAAGTTCAGCGAGGTTGTGGAATCAAAAAAAGGAAAAGACGGGAAACACACTCTCACACACACACAGGCGGTCTGTCCATAAAAAACGGTTTCCAGGCAGAAAACACTCCCAGACTTGTGCGGGGAGGAAATCAGAGAGGACGGCACTCGGCCCGGGCAGCTGTTTGAGGCATGAAGTCAGAGCGAAGAACCGGCAACCGAAGTCAGCATGGAAGAAACTGCAGTGCATTGTGGGAGGAAAAAGTTGGCCTAATTACGAGTGGGGTTTCCAACCATTACTGTCGAAGCACAGTTTCAGTCGGCGAAGGAGAAAACATGAATCCAAAGAAGCAGACTTCAACTTATGCAAAAAGTTTTTACTCTTCTGGTGCGTCCCATTTACCGTTGAATTTGTACGTCATAGCAGCGAATGACGTCTCGCACTCCAGTTATGAGCTGGTGAACTCGAGGAACTGAAAATCAGAGGTTTCAGGTTGGGATTCTAAGTTCAGGAGGCGTTCCCAATGACAACTCGCAACTCCAATGGAGTGGAGCAGGGATGACGTTTTTTTGCAGGCCAACCAGTGAGCTAGCATCGCGCTGGTTCTCTCGATTACAGTTACTATTTTATTTCTGGCTGGTAGTCACTGTGCAGCACTTTGGTAAACTAGATTGTTCTTTAAAATGTGCTGTATAAATAAAATGGACTGGGTTGGATACAAGCTGATGGACTTTTTCAATGACTTTTTGGATCATTGGATCATTGCTGATAAAAACATCTGTGGTGAACACAAATCCATGAGTTATGTAATTTTTGAAAGGAATATGTACAAAACTAAACCCCTAAAGCCTAACCACTAAAGCCCTTAATGAAAGTGATAGAGAGAACAGTTGTCCAATCACCTGCCTGATAGGCCTTTGAAAGTTGCTGCCCATTCACAAACACTTTCTAAAAGCTGTTGCCCAGATGAACTAGTGAAATACACTGAACGGTCCATCTAGTCTGTCAGGTTAGAAATTTTACTTTAACAATTTAAGACCATAAAACATTCTGCATGCTCTAATAAAAGTGTGCAAGAGGGAACCTGACCAACAACTTTGTGATAGAGACGCACTACCAACATTTTCCTGCATTTACAAATCAATGTAGGAGTTTCCTTCAAGTTTGGATGTTTCAAACCAAGCAGATGCCACTATACTTGTGCAATCTAGACTGTATTTAAAGCATCGTCAACAAATTTAGATATTAAAAACAAGAAACAATATTAATGCTTTTGCACAGTTAAGACAGTGAGAAAGGGTTCCCTGTCAATTTGGCAACTAAAGCCAAGAAACATTGCCTTTGTATTTGTAAAACTTAGACTGAAGTTTTTCTGCAGTGTTCACCTTGAGGAACAAAGAAACAGTTTTTCTGCAGTTCAGACAGTTTCAAAGTTCACTTTAACTCTTAATATTTAAAACCAAGAAGCCTCCACTGTATCTGTGCAGTCTAGACAGTGTGCACAATGGTGCCTGCATGTTTTGATGAATAAGAACAAGGATGTTTCCAGTGTTTTCTGTACATATGGATACATGTGCAGGACTTTGTCTGCAGATACTGACAATAAAAAAACAATAATTAGCCTAAAATTAGTTATGTGTGACTTATTTTAGTCACTTTTATTCACTGATGAATAAAATAGAAGTGAATAACTCTTGTAGCAAGACAACCCCATTTCAACTCTAAATTCTTTCCATTAAAAAATAGATTTAAAGTTTTGGAAATCAGAATCCAAATGAGCTGCAATGTTTAGCAGAAAAAATGGAAATTTGCTTATTTCAGTAAGAACAAAAAACAAAGATTTACTTCTGCAGCCTTTGTGAGAGTGCATTAAAACTATTTGAAAACTGAGGCTGAATTTAAAGGTTGGATCTTTTCTAACATTTAGACTTTGTTTAAGGACCAGGGGTAAATTTAGGTTTACTGACATGATCCACGTCAGAGGATAATTAAAAAGAACAGAAACATAAATGCACCCTAACTCTGCACACAAAGTAAACAAACCTAAAAAGCAGAAATAATCCTCCACTCTTAGTGTGTGTGTTTGAGGTTGTGACCCTGCACATAACTGCAAGGTCAAAGGTCAAACCCTCCTTCAAGACTTCCAAGAATCAGACCTCCAGGAACTCCAACACACACACACACACACACACACACAAAAACAGCCCGCTCACGTTTTGCTGGTTGGCACTTCAGCTGTCGCAGGTTTGAGGAGTTGACGGTTAAAGGAGCGTACTGCAGTTTTACAAAAACATGGAGGTTTATTTCTGCTGAGTGCCCGATATTCACTGACCAATCAGAGCTCGTTTTAGATATTCTCACATGTTTTAAAGTGTTTAAAGTTTAAACTCATGATAAAATTATTTTTACTCTTTGCTCACAGAGCCCAGAGCTTACTCACCATTTAGATAAAGAAAGTTTTTAACGATAACCTTTGGGTGTATCCCCTAAATCATGGGTCACCATAGGGATGGGAATTGATAAGATTGTATTGATGCCAGTGCCATTAATGATTCTGCTTATGGATCCGATTCTTTGACAATTAATTTATCAATTCCTGCTGATTTTCTGTGTCCAAAAAACTTGACCTACATAGTTTTTTGGTGGCAGCGATGTCAAACACGACACTCTTGTGTAAGCATCTTTTTGTTGAAAATTAATACACAATTTTGACCACTTCTGCCCCCATCTGCCAAGATTTTTGACTTTTTTGTTATCATTTCTGCTGACTGCTCCTGATGAGAGCGTGACTCCCCTCATTTGCAAAGCATGCAGAACAAAGTAGAAGGAATTGATAAGGGAATTGAAAAGAAAAAATACTAACAAGATTAATTCTTTGAGGGATCTGTTATCGATTATCAACTGGAACTGGTTTTCAATTCAACCTGTAGATCCACTGGTAGATCTTTGGGGAATTTCAAGTAAGATCTAACACTGAATAAGCTGTAGGTCTTAATCTGACAAGCCGAATGGACTGTTTCACTTATCCATGGGATATATGGGTCTGCCAAATCCAGATATTTGCGAAGATGATTGGATCAAACTAATTTCACTTTGTCTCATTAGCTTCCACTTTTCAGGCTGATCATGATAGTCAGACTGTTCAACATGTGTTATGTGCTAACATAGTTCAAGTCTTAGACTCAAAAAGTTGCAAGTTTCGTTTTTGTGCAAGTTGTTTTAATGCAAATGTGCATTTTATTGTTTTAAGATGTTTTTGGTAGATTGGAGAATGCATCTTAGAGCTTAAATGTGAGTGAATATAAATAATATATATTGAGAAGCAATAGTGGTTTCTCAGTGAGTTTTGGGGAGTAAATCTTGTCTCCCTAGTTAGTATCATCGGGAATCTTTTCTTAGTGAATACTGGAGAACACTGCCCTCATTTTTGTTTGAAAAGTACCCTCTATTAGCTAGGGATGCAAATCAATATCATTAGTCTTGCTGCTTAACAATTTATCAGTTCCTCTCATTAGAAGTAGTTGGCAGAAATGACTACAATGATTATTAAAGAAAGATGAGATGTAATCAGGGCGACAGAAGTGGTCAAAACTGTGGCTTAACGTTGGACAAAACAGCACTTCCTGAACAACATTTAGAGGCTGGAAGCACCAGCAACTTACAGAGGCATTTGTCTATGCAGCATAGCACTAAATATGTACACATAACTTAGGGCAAAACATGAGCCCTGTAAAGGTCATTGCAGAGAAATCGAAGGACAAATGTTTGCCAGCATGTACCAGTGGATTTATACATTTTCAGGTTTACAAACATATTTTATAAAATACAACATGCAAGAACACTTTTTAGCAGAGGAGGAAAACCTGTTTTATATCAACTACATGTGGGTGAGGCCTAAATCTGCCCCAAACCACATTATTTAAGTGTTTGAGAATTTTGATTTAGCCTGATCTCTATCAAATTAACATGGATTTAAAGCTCAGTTTCTGTCAAGCAAAACAAAAGATCAATTCTGTGGTAAAATATTCAGTAACATTATTCTCCAAGTTTGGTCACACTAATGTTTTGAACTTTTGTGATTGCAGTCAACAAAATCAAACTTGTAAACATTAGTTATGGCAAAATTTGAGCCCTTTAAAGGTCATTGCAGAGAAATCGAAGGACAAATGTTTGCCAGCATGTACCAGTGGATTTATACATTTTCAGGTTTAAAAATGTTTTATAAAGCACAACATGCAAGAACGTTTTTATTAAAAGAGGACGAAAACCTGTTTTATATCAACTACATGTGGGTGAGGCCTAAATCTGCCCCAAACCACATTATCTAAGTGTTTGAGAATTTTGATTTAGCCTGATCTCTATCAAATTAACATGGATTTAAAGCTCAGTTTCTGTCAGTTCTGTTGTAAAATATTAATTAACTTTCATCTCCAAGTTCAGTCACAAAGTGAAGTCTCAAAGTTTAGTTCCCTAACTATTCACTGTCTTTGTTTTGGTCTGATCTTCAGTTCCTAATTTTTCGTCTCTTGAAGAGTGCAGACGTGCGGCGTGTGATCGGAGCAGCAGATGTGACTTCCCTCCAGAGCAAACAGCAACGACCTCAGCGACCACAGACACACCCACCCCGGGTATGTATGTGGAGAGGAGGGGGCGTTTGGGGTGGGTGGGGTCACTGAAATGTAGGTCAGTCTCTGTCCTTCATCCAGGATGAGGAGGGTGGAGCGGCCAGCGTGCTATCACTGAAACTTTTTAGGTTTTTATCTGAAGTTTGTCTGGATCATATTCTTCAGGTCTTATCTTCTGAAACAGCTCTGGAGAACATCCCCACTCTGTCAGGACGAGGGCGTTCAGCTGTTTCTGTCATTATGCCTTCATTTTTGTATTTTTTCCCAATCAACTTTGTTTCTACAAGCAGAATACTTTTACTGTTTTAACTTACAGGATGAGTCAAGCTTTAGAAAACAGTCAGCCCTTCAGGAATACAAAAACAAAACAAAAGTAAACTTTACATTTTAGGTTTATCAATGATTTTTGCCTTCAAGGTTTAAAGTAATTACGGTTCAATGTTTAAATCCTGTAACATATGACTAAACCTTCACTCAATGGCCACTTCATTAAGGCCTCGTTTACTCAATGTTTTTACCAGAAACAAAAAAGTTTCTCCTTTGCATTTTCAAAAACGATCTGCGTCCACATGGAGATGCGAGAACGACTGAAAATGTAGTAGCGTGCATGCCAGTCCAGTAGATGGCGATGTAGGTTTGTGAGTTGTGTAAACAGGCCCTAAGATAACCATGCAACTGCTTGTTAACACAAATAGCAATGATAGAGAGGCAACAGGACCTCAAATAACCACACAATGTATCTGGAAGCAGATGGACCACACTGGGTGCCACTCCTGTCAGCTAAGAACAGGAAACTGAGGCTTCAGTTCACATGATTGGAAGAATATCCTCTGGTCTGATGAGTCTGGATCTCTGCTCTACATTCAGATGTAGGGTCAGTACTTGGTGTGATCATGACAGCATGGATCCATCCTGCCTTGGATCAACACTTCAGGCTGCTGGAGGTCTGATGGTGTGTGGGATATATTCTTGACACACTCTGGGCCCCTCAGTCCCACCTGAGCATCTTTTATACCACACAGCCTACCTGAGGATTGTTGCTGACCATGTCCATCCCTTCATGACCACAGTGGACCATCTTCTGATTGAGACTTCCAGCAGCTCCACGTCTCAAAGCTCAGATCATGAGTTCATGTACTCCAGTGGCCTCCACAGGCACCAGATCTCAATCCAGTAGAGTGACTCTGGGATGTGGTGGAACAGGAGATTCTCATCATGGATGTGCAGCCAACAAATCTAGGGAATGAGGGAAACCTCAGACTTCTCTTCATCATAATTGAAAATAACGTGAAAATTCTTTGTTCTAGTCATGCATCAAAACACTGAGACAAAGCCTGATTATTATTATAAAAATATAATAAAATAATTATTTAAAACAACACAACACCCCCCCCTAATATTTAAGGTCTAAAGGTCTAAAAACACTCACACGAGTTAATTGTCGTCTGACCTGATCGAGGCCTCGCAGCCGTGAGTCACTACTTCCTGTCAGACACAAACAGGAAACAGTCTTTGTATGAAGTGTTTATGAATTTATTTTAGGACAAAAAACTCTGACATTATTAGAATCCTCTGGAGAATTCCTTTATGCTGACCTGCTGTCTGGGGGAGAAATATATAGATAGATAGGAACCACAATTCCAAAAGAGTTGGGACGTTGTTTTGAACATAAATTAAAAACAGAATACAATGATTTGTAAATCCTTTCTTACTTATATTAAGTTGAATGCACTACAAAAACAAGATACTTAATGTTTAAACCAATAAATTTTAATTATTTATTTATTTTTTAATTTTTATTCACACATTTTGAATTTGATGCCTGCAACAGATTTCAAAAAGGCTGGGCAGTGGCAACAAAAGACTGGGAAAGTTGAGAAATACTCAAAAAACACCTGTTTGGAGCTTTCAACATGTTAATTGGAAACAGGTGAGCTTGACAATTGGGCATAAAAGGCTCAGTTGTTCACAAGTAAGAATGGGGTGAGGTTCACCACTCTGTGAACAACTGTACGAGCAAATAGTCCAACAGTTTAAGAACAACATTTCTTAATGTACAATTGCAAAGTATTTAGGGATTTCATAATCTTCAGTCCATAGTATCATCAAAAGATTCAGAAAATCCAGAGAAATCTCTGCATGTAAGAGCCAAGGCTAAAGCCAACACTGAATGCCTGTGACCTTTGATCCTTCAAGCAGCACTGCATTATAACCCAGCATCATTCTGTGAAGGATATCAACATGTGGGCTCAGGAACACTTCAGAAAACCATTGTCACTTAACACAGCTCATCTGGAAATCAACAAGGTCAAGGTCAAACTCTAGCATGCAAAGCCAGAGCTTATTGAGTGTTGATAAAAGTAAAGGTGATGTTACAGTGGTAGACATGCCCCTGTCCCAGCTTTTTTGAAACATGTTGCAGGTAACAATTTTCAACAAATTCAAAGTTGGTGAATATTTGCAAAAAACAAAACAAAACAAAACAAAACAATAAATCTTATGACTTTGAACATTAATTGTCTTGTCTTTGTAGTGTTTAACTGAATATTGCATGAAAAGGTGCTGCAAATCATTTTTATTTCGCTCTTATTAATGACTTATACAATACCCTTAACTTAATTAAAATTTTTATTAAAAATAACATTTTTCTGTGTTTGCACTGTAGGACGATCGTAATTAACCCTTTTCACCTCATGAATATATTATTTCTATGTTTGAACCTGATTTAGTTATATTTTATTTTCATTATTATTATTATTGTGGTTTTTGAACTTAATCCCAAAAATAAAGTTATTTAACTAAGTAATATTAGCTTAACGCTCCACTGTGATATGAAGAAATCATGAAAAAAGGACTGAAATAACAGAGAAATGCATCATAATGTGATTTAAGAGACAAAATACGAATTATAAAAATATCAGACAAAGACATGAGACATTAAATTGTCTCCACATTTCTTATTTTCATTAATTAAACACATATAAAATACACCTTCAAATGATTAAATTAAAAATTATATTTCTTACAGATTTTTTGAAAACTATTTTACCCTAGTTTTATCGATGCTTCCTGATTATTCATGTTTTACTTCATCTAAAGTCAAACGTATCTGCTGCGGCTCTCTGGAGGTGTGTGTCGGTGTGTGCTCTCTTTGTGCAGAGCCATGCTAACGCTTCTCCTTCGTTTCCATTCACTATGCTAAGCTAAGCTAACGGCAGAGGGAGAAGGGCGTCGTGCTTCTGAACCCGCTGACCTCGACATGTGACGGACGGGGTGGGGGCGGGGCCTAACAGGGCTGCACGTGCCGCCATGTTTACACATCACAGACCCAAACACACACACACACACACACGCACACACACACAGCAGAGTTTCTCTTTTGTTTTTTTAATCTTTTTTTCTCTTCACTTGTTGATTAAAAAAGTCAAATATTTGGATTTTTTTTTTTTGTTTAACCTCAAACCAGAAACAAAATCACATACTGGATTATTTTAGGATTTCAGCAGAAAGAAAAATTAAATAAAATATCATAAAATTTTCTTTAAATGATAATAAAATCCAGCTGAAACATGGCCTATTGATTAATTAGTTAATTTTAGTTTGACTTGATAAATGCTTTCATTTGCTGCACGGTCTTAACTTAATCAACAACTACTTATATAATTTCAAACATGTAGCAACAGTTTGTTAAATTATTTTTATAAACCTCTAATTCTGTCTGTATCTCAGATTTTAATATTCTAATTAGCTTTCCAATAAATCTTCTCAACAATCTTTTACATTTTAAATTACTTCACTCATTGTTTGACACTTAATGCTTCATCTATCACTCTACAAATTGCCTTTACTGCTAATAATTGTAATTATCATTTTATGTTTTTTCAGACTTTTTTTAGTACATTTCTGCCATAAAGATAACATTTTATTTTGCTATAACATTTCTTGAAATATTGCATCAAAAATGAGGCTGCATGTTTAATTTAGGTGATGTTTACTTTAAAATAATTGAAAAAAAAATATTAACAGGATTTTTTTAAGAAGGTTGTTTTCATTTGAAGCAGTCCAGATTTAACTGAAGAATTTATGTGAATTTGTAATATTACTACAATTTGTTTTAGGGTGGAAGAATACAAAAGAGATAATAAAAAATAAATAATTTATTTAAGCAATTTACTTTTTATGTTTTTTTTTCCACAAGGTTCATTTTATTTGAAGCAGTCCACCCTTAAATGAAGCACTTATCTGAAGTTAAATATGAATAATATTAATTTTAAGCTGCAAAATTTGCAAAAGAATTAGCAACTTATTAATAACAGTTTATTTAAGCCAAACAATTTTTATGTTTTAACAAATACAATTAAATAAAAACAAACCAAAACACTTTATCTCAAGCATTTGGTTCAACTTGTTTATGAGCTTTTAAAAAATCTTTAAGAGCAAAAAATGTATTTAAATATGAAGTTAATTCACACGGAGTTAAAATTCTTGTATATTTATGGCATTATTACTTAAAATGCCAAATTATTTGTAGATTCTCTGCAGAGCTGCAAAGAGTTAGAATGTTCCACCAAATAAATCATAGTTAATAGTTTTATTTAAGTCTGATTTAATATGAGGTACAATCACAAAAACAGTTAAATGATTCTATTCTAAATTAGGGCTGCAGTTGTTACCAAATTGTGGGAAATAATTAAAAAAAATATTTTTTTATTCATGATTTTAAGTCAAAATCTGTAGCTACCTCAGAAATGTTTGGTGGTTAAATTGATGTAGCAGAAGATGCAAAACCTTTTGAATTTTAATAATTAAAAAAAAGAAAGAAACAAAAGCATTTAAATGGTCTAATTACCATGAAAGGGTTTAAAGATTCGACATGAATTTAGCATTTGAGGTGAAACTGACTTTTAAAGATCCCAAAACAGCTGCAAAATAATTCCTTACCTATTATAATCACACTGTGAAATAATTAAGACAATAATTGATAAATACAACATTAAACACTAGTAAGAACACTGTGCAAAGATTTAATATTTTAAAGATGTAATACTGAAAATTTCAATCTTGAATATGTTTTTGTACTTAGTGCATTATTTCTTTTTTCATTATTATTTTTCAAATTTCTGTCTCTGATATTGCTAATGGCAGCAGCCTAAACATCAAAATTCTCCCCCCAGATTATAACAGTATTTCTTCTTTAAATAACATAATCTTCTAAAAAACTGCTCTGATAGATCAAATTCACAATTTTATGCTTATTTATATTTCATACAAAATGTTTTCTATTATTGTTTTGAATAATTCAACATTATCATCATTTATTGATTGATTTATAATTTATTCAGGAAATATAAAGACTTTGCTCTCTTTTAAAATGTTCCTCCTTTATTTAATCAACTTTTTAAACATAAATGTACAAATTAGTTCCTCAAATAATATGATTTTTACTCCAAGTTTACAGCTTTATTCCTGCAGCATTTTACTTTGGTGCCATGCCATATACTTACCACTATGTCCACAAAAAAAAAAAAAAAATAAATAAATAAATAAATAAATTCTAATAAATTTCTGACTGAAATCTTGTTATAATGTGACTGCAATTTGGTACCATTGTATTCCTGAAATATTACAAAAAGGCATGAATGGACTTCCTCACTTTCTTATTTCTCTCAATCTTTTCTTATATTTTATCTATTTTTTTAATTTTTTTGCAGATTTGTATCCAATTAAAACAATCAAAAAAGAGACTTATTCTGGAAAAAAGTATTTGATTAAATTCCATATTTGTTTTCTCCTTTTGATAAATAATAACAATGACGAAGCTTTGGATAAATTCAAGTCAAATAAAACAAATTATGAAGATAAACATCCTAACATAATAAGTACATTCACGTTTTCTTCTTAAAATGTTAAATATTTGTTCAGTTGTTGCATTAAACATGTTTTTTGAGTGAAAAATGATGGAGTAACAGCTGTCTGGGGTTAAAAAAAAAAAAAAAAAAAAGTCGAAGGCCTGACAAATAATTTCAGCATGGTCCATCATTTAAAATAAAAAAAATTACAATTTCACATTTAAACAGAGAAAAAATTTGTCAAACTCTTCTTCTGCCCTTTTGCATTATTATCTATTTAAGCTACAAAACATCTCTTTGCTGCAGACTTTAGTCTCACAACTTTAAAGAAAAAAGGCTCATCTTGCAGCATGTGTTGTATAAAAAATAAAATGTTTGCTGATGGTTTTGTTTACATGAACATAAATAATGAATTTATCGGTTGCTTGTATGAAATAAATCCTGGATAAGATGATTTATTTCAGCCTTAATGTTCACGATCACAGGGTGATTTCACTTTTAAACTCAGAACCATATAAAATTTACAAAATAAATAAAAAGAGCAAACTGATCAATTTTATGTTTTATTCTAAAATCTTGAAGGAAAATGGTCATTTTTGCACTTTTGTGTCATTCAAAAAATTCATGACTGATTTATAAAACCATCATATCCTGAGGACTTTGTCCCTGAAATGTTCAAATAAAAGCTCATTCCTCACAGCTATGTCATAATAAATTATTGCTAATTGGATTAGATTTGTAGAGTTTTAACGAAGCATCTCTTTGCATGAAATAAATCAGGCATACTGATTTGACCTTCAAACAGAAAATTTAGTTGCATTAAATGTTTTGTGTTCTTTTTCACAACTTAAAGAGTGAAGTTTATCATCGCAGACTTTGCTCTGGAGGTCTTCAGGGGAAAAAGATTGTTTTGCTCAGTTCACTCTCATTAAATTGTTGTTCATTAGTTTTGTTTAAAGACTTAATAAAGACTTAAAATAAATGTCAAATACATTCAGTATTTTGCTGTTTGCATAAAGTAAATCCAAGTCCAGATGATTTATTTCAGCACTCATCTTCATTAATCACAAAATTATTTCGATTCATCATCAATTTGAATTTGTTAAATGTACAATTTATACATTATTTCTTGATATCTTGGGCAAAAAATAACAATTTGCTCAATTAACTGTTATAAAATCATTGTTGATTTATTTAGTTTTGCATAATTTAATTTAAGCATTCAAACTCTTTGGGTGAAATTAATTCAGGGTGAGATGATTTATTTTAGATTAAATGTTAAATCATATCAAGATGTTTTAATCTTAAAACTCTTGTTTAGTCTTATAAATTATTTTTTATTCTCTAACAAAATAATCATTTGGGAGGGCAAAATCTTTCATTTATTGAATATTTGTCCTTAAATTAAAATGTTCTTACTGTGTGGTAATAAAATCTTTTTTTGTTTGATTGTTTTTGTTTTTGCACGATTTTGAATGAACATGAAATAATGAAGTTCTTTAGTTGTTAGTGTGAAATAAATCCAGGGTCAAATTACCTTATTTCAGCCCCAAACCTTTATAAATTAAAGACTGATCTCAACTTTCGACTCTATAATCTGGTCATCTTAAATGTTATTCATTCTTTAACAAACTTACAGGGTTAAACATGTCATTTACTGCAGACTTTTCTCTGAAAGTCTAAATGAATACAGGCTCCTTCTGCACAATTTGTTGAAATAAATCATTGTTGAGGTTTTGTTTTGCACTTCTTCAAATGAACATGAATTAATGTCGTTTCCGGCTGTTACTGTGACATAAATCCAGGGATAAATGACTTATTTCAGTCCAAATATTTGATAAATTTAAGACTGATTTCACCTTCAAATACTTTACTTCAAACACAGCAGTTCAGACAAATAAAATATGTTAGATTCTTTTTTAAAATAATCATTTTAAAAGGGCAAAACTTATCATTTCTCAGACTTTACTCTTAGATCTTGACTAGAAAAGGCTCTCCGTTGACTGTTTTTGTTTTGCACTGCTTTAAAAAAACATCAAATGATAAACTTTTCATCTGTTTGCATTAAAAATAAATCCAGGGTTAGATGATATATCTCAGTCAGAATGTCTATTAATCACATAATTATTTTACCTTTGAAGACTACAATATAGTGCAGGCTTTGCTCTAAAAAGGCTCATTTTGCACAATTTGTTGCATTAAAATCTTTGAACTGTTTGGTTTGTACCATTTTATACACACAGGGAATGATGGAGTTTCCAGTGTTTTTCTGAAATAAATTCAGGGTTTGATGATTTATCATTGATCAAAATCATCATTAACCGTATGGTTTCCCCTCTGATTCTTTCACTAATAACGCATTTGAGCAAAACTCCTCATTTCCTGCAGACTTTTCTGTGAAAGTCTTCAGGATTGAAGGCTCATTCTGCACAGTTTGTTCTGATAAATCATTGTTGAACAGTTTTGTTCAAATGAAGAAGAAATAATGAGGTTTGCAGCTGTTAATGTGAAACAAACGCAGGATTAGACTTATTTCAGCCAAAATATTAAATACATTAAAGAATGATTTCACATTTGAAAACTTAACTGTAAACCTCACAATGAAGTCAAATTAAATATGTTTGATTCTTTTAAAAAACATTTTTTACAGAGCAAAACTTTTTCTCACAGACTTTACTATCACACTTGAGGGGAAAAAGCTATATTTGCACATTTTTTTTTGTTTTAACTGTTGATTGGTTTTAATTTGCAGAAGCTTCAATAAACACCAAATAATAAAGTTTTCATCTGTTTGCAATAAAAATAATTCAGGGTGAGATGTTTTTTTTATTGCAGAAAAAGAAATAAACTTTCTTCATTTCACCCCAAATGTTTATTAATTACAGTGATTCCCCTTTAAACACTACAATTTAGTCATTTAAAATGTTTTTTTCATTCTTTAATAAAACCTAAAGAGAACAACGTGTCATTCAGTGCAGACTTTATTCTGAAAAAAGGCTCATTTTGCACATTTTGTTGAAATTATCATTAACAAATGCAGATTTATAACTTTGGACACAAAACTAGATTATTTTTTTTTGATTCTATATAAACAAAAGGGTAAAAACGCTCTTTGCTGCTGACTTTTTGTTTGGAAGTTTGAGGAATAATAAGGATCAATTTGCATAATTCATTGTGATAAAATTATTGTTGATTTGTTTGAGCATTTATTGACAAAGGTGGAAGCTGTATGACTACATAAATCTGAGTCTAGATGATTTTTTTCAGTCAGAACATGTATTTACTACAAGATGATTCAACATTTTAATACAATAATGAAGTCAAATTAAATCTTTTTTTCCTTATCAATTTAAAAGGCAACACGGCGTTACAGGGAGAAGCTTTTGTCCTTCCAAGGCTTGTTTTTGTCAACCTTCTTTTGTCTGAGACTTCTCATTCAAATGCATATTTTTGTCATGTTTTGTCACATTTTTGTTGCATTATTGCGGCACAAAAGCAAAAACAAGTCTGAAGCATGAGAACCTTTGAAGGAATCCATAAGTCTGTCCCTGTTATGCTTTTATTCACCTCTGAACATCATCGGCTGTGGAGGAATTTTAATCCCATTAGTTTTACATTTTATTGTATTTTTCTGTGAACAAATGACAAGCGTATTATTCCTTGTATCTTTCTTTTGCTTTTCTCTCCCATTCATTCATCTTCCTCGTGTCTTTAAAAAGAGTCGAGAGTCTGAATTCTTCTGCAGAGCGACGCCGCTCTCTGCTTTCCAGGAATGCTCGGTTTGAAGTCTGGATCATTTCCAGGTTTCTTATCTGCGCTAGCAGAAAACAAGCAGGTCCAAATCAGGAAAATGGATCATGTCTTATTTCCACTGATGTTTTCTCATCTGGATCTGGGAAAAAAAGAGCTGACTCTGATTTGATTTTTCCAGGATGATAAACGTTACATTAAAACTTTTAAAAGTGAAAGATTACATGTTTTTATCTACTTTCTATGCTTCACACAACCATCAAGTTGTATCAAACATTTTGTATCAGAAAAATATAAAAATAAAAACATGTCCGGGAAAATCCATAATAAAAACAGCCTTTAAACAGAGAAACCTTCAGGCTTGAATAAAAACCATTCACAGCTAAAAGTGAAGCCAATGTAGAAAATGTGAAGAGCTGCAGTTCCCCGAGTGTCCACTAGGCTGTCTGCTGAAGACGAGGCAGCCTCATTCACGCTCCATGTTAAAATGTTTGTTCTTACAGCAGAAATAATCATGTTTACAGCCTGGTTCAGAAATGATATTGGTCTGAATAAATCACGACTTTATATCCTCACACTGTGCTCTTGGTGATTTCTGTGTATACGCTCAATGGCCACTTTATTAGGTACAACCACTCAACTGCTTGTGAACCAATTGCATGGTTGCAGCTCAAAGCATGTAGACACGAAGACATGGTCAAGACAACCTGCTGAAGCTCTAACCAAGCATCAGAATGGAGAAGAAAGGTGAGAATGGTCCAAAAAAGAGCAAATAACCAGTAAGCAGCAGATCTCAGGGTGAAAAATGCCTTGTTCTTGCCAGAGGTAAGAGGAGAACGGCAAGAGTTGTTGCAATCAGGGTATGCAAGGAAGTGTGTGGGCTGCAGCAGCAGAAGACAACACCAGGTGCCACTCCAGTCAGATAGAAACAAGAATATGAGGCAACAGTTGAGTCTCATTCATTGCAGCAACATTCAGATGGTAGGGTCAGGATTTGGCGTGAACATCATGAAAGCATGGATCCATCCTCCACCCTTAGTCCCACCTGAGCATGGTTTAAACTTCACAGCCTACCTGAGTATTGTTATGATCACGTCCATCCCTTTGTGACCACAGTGGACCATCTTCTCCAGCAGAATAAAGCTCCATGTCTCAAAGCAAAGATCATCTCAAACTGGTTTCTTCAACATGACTGAGTTGAAGAACCAGCACCTTATTAAATTTAAGGAGCTCTGAAGGCAAGAGGGGGTCCAATGTGGTGCTTGACTACAAGCCAGTATGTTGAAGCAGTTTGTAAGGAGGGCTAAGGTGCCCTCACACCTTGAGCCAGATGCTGTCCCTGCTTCAGTCGAGCTTTAGCACTTTTACGTCATGCGATGCACATGACTACAGTACAAGACACATCCTTACAACAGATTGGATGAGGTATCTCACTTGAACGGCAGGGAAAGAGAAGGAAGCCATTTTCTGATCTTGAGTTTGTTCAGCAGAAAGGAGTGATGCCTTTTATTAAATATGAACCTTTAAATCTGTGAGTTTTCTGTAGCCGATGCTGTTTGTGTTATTCTTCTCTCTGGTGTAGTTTAGGTTCTTCTTTGTGCTGTAGATAGTACCTCCGGCAAGGGGGTTATATTGTTGCCGCCGCATGTTTGTTTTTCTGTTTGTTAGCAAGATTACTCAAAAACTACTGGACAGATTTTGCTGAATTTTTCAGGAGATGTTGGTAATGGCCTAACTTAAAAATGATTAGATATTGGTGGTGATCCAGATAACCGCCATTAGCGAATGGTAGTTTTTGCTCAATAACTGTCTAACTAATAATGATATCAACATGATTCTGAGTGCTAGCTGTGGGTTTTCAAGGTCAAGGAATCATATTATGACGGTAACTCTATCATAGAACTATTGCTTATAGATGTAACAAAATCTGAAGTCTGATTAGATTTTAGATTTTACAAGGATGCCAATTACAGTCACCCTGTCTGCAGAAAATGCAGTAAAGGGAAAAACCCCAAAGCACCAGCAGCACCTCCACCACAAACATCCTGGCTGGTTTATTGAGAAAGACCTCAGCAAGGAACCAGATTGTTCTTAAATTCACATTATTTTTTAACTAAATAAAACTTTGTTAAATGATTTCAGTGCGTGTATAAGTACTTTTTGAACATTTTGAGCACATTGCAACAATACCGCCATAATGATTAATGTGATATAAAACATTCATACCGTGACACTGCTACTCCACCTACATGTGTCCTGCCTGTCACAGGGAGACGCCATGATTGTTTTGAAAGTCAAATCTGCAGGCCTGTAACCCCTCGTCCCCCTCCTATCAGACATAATTTGAGCAGCCAATCAGTGCAAAGCTCATTATCATAGCTTCAGATCTGAGCGCTTCCAAAGGGGAGGGAAAAAGAGCCAAATCTGATCCTCTAGAGATTAAATGTTTCATTTGTTTTTATCCTGCTGTGCTTGAAGGAACACACCAACATTTTTGTTGTTTTTCGTGTCTTGCCTCACTCCCGAGTCCATGACAAGCAGGTAGACACCATTCTTTCGTCTGTATGTCCAGTAACAAGGAAAAGACGGCCAAAGCTCGCCCACCGCTAGTTAGCTTAGCTCAAACACTGGGAGTCAGTGGGTAGTGTTAGCCTGCCTCTGCCTACAGTCATCAGATAAACTCTTCAGAAACTCTAAACAGTCCTGTGTGCTTGTTGTGACTCATTTTTTTCACTCCTCATGGACTCGGGAGTGAGGCAAGACACGAAAAGAAAGAAAATGTTGGCATATTCCCTTAATAGATACTCAAGACATGATGAATTAGTCAAACACACCAGGACATGGGACCTTAAAAGCTGATGTAGTACAACTACCTTCTTGCTGTGCTCAGTCTGACCTGTGACATAAGACTGTATTTAGTTCAGTATTGTACATTAAAAAGTATATTTAGGTATACAAGTTTGGCAATGAGAACAAACTGAATCAGGATAAATTTTGATTGTGGCACTGCCATTAAAAACTGCGATTACTGTTTTTTTCCCCCATAGTGCCCACCCCTACTTACTGCCCTTGGTAGCAGAGTTTGGCTGTTTCTCATTTAATTAGAAGCCTCTATAAGCACTTCATTAACAGGAGCACTTTGTTAATCACACAGCGGATTATAACCCTGAATGATTTTTGTTTAAATATACTGTGTTGGTTTTAAGGCAAATGTTGGTCACACGGATGATTTAGATTGTTTCTGTTTGCCCTCTTGATTGACAAGAATAAACTGTTAAAATGTTATTTTTAGGAGCATTTTTCTTTACATCATGCACACCTGCCTCAAACTTTAGCTCAGTCCTGTTTCTTCTGCTGCAGCTGCATTTAAACAATCAGAGGAGAGAAATTCACAGCTGCCATGTGTCAGTATTTCCACTTCGAAGGGGTTTTTCTTTCTCTCTTTGTTGTCTGGTCTGCTGCCGTGTCCTCAGTTTACCTCTCGGGGATGTCTGGGAGAAAAAAGTTTGTGTCAGAGATGCTTCAACAAAATACTGCTTAAAAGAAACTTAACAAAGATCCTGAGGGAAGAAAAAGGTGTTGAAGAGAATATACAGACTGATGTTTCCATTCAGGAAGTTGAAGCAACATTTAAAAAGTTACTTGCATTGAGATATTTATCTAAGTTTGGTATTTCCATCATTATAGTGAGACAAAACCAAGTTTAGACAGAAATGCACAAATATGTGAAAAAGTATTCTTCATTTAAAAAGTCTTTTCCCACGTCTTCAGCCTCTTTGTCTGGTCTGCTGCAGCGTCCTCGTGTTTCCTCTGGGGGTCGTCTAAGGGAAGCAGTTTAACCTCAGCTGAAGCTAAAAGCCATGCAATTAAATCAAATAAAACTAAATAAAAGTAAATTAAAGACTGAGTAAAAAAAAAAAAACAAGTGTTGCAAATAAGAAAAGGGAAAAAAATTAAAATATTAAAATATTAAAGGGTAAAAGTCACTAATCTATGTAGGCTTATACATTTACATTTCACCATAGTAATTGTGTTTAGAATTGTAAAATATAGATACCTTAATGTCATATTTAAAACAGTATTTTTACCAGTAAATGATGCTTTAAAGTATTTTCAGCTCCTTTGTTCCTCATCCTGCTGCAGGGTCCTCATATCTCCTCTGGGGGTCGTCTAAGGGAAGCAGTTTAACCTCTTTAGAAGCTTAAAGCTGAGCAATTAAATCAAACAAAGGTAGAGATAAAGTGAAAATACAACACTAAAGCAACTTAAACTAAAAATGAACATAAGGACAAAATATGCATTTTATTGGTTTAGAAAATCAAATATTGTCCTTTTAAATGATGCAGCAGGATCAAAACATAACTAGCTAATGTGGGTTTTTTTCATTCTTTTCCATTTTTGTACTTAAGGGATTATGTTTTGGCACTAAATGTGAAAAAAATGTGATAAATAGTGGTGTTTCTTAAATATTTTAGCGTAAAATAAACCTTTTTAGAGTGTTTTCAGCCTCTTTGTTCCTCTGCATGCTGCATGTCCTCATATCTCCTCTGGGGGTCACTTTGGGTTAACAGTTTTATCTCATTTTAAGCTAAAAAGTGGCAGAAGATAGTAAAATACAAGCAAATAAATAAAGATGTTATAAATTAAAAATAAAAGAGATCTTGTAAAGGTCAAATGTCGATGTTTCCATGCAGTTTGTTGGAAGAGCTTTCTAATACTTTTGGTCAAAGTAAATAAATATTCAAGTACAATTACCCCACTGTACAGATGATTACAGAATTAGAAGAAAGAAAGACATTAATGTCATCATAAAAATCGTCTTTTAATTTATAAATGCTATTTCAAATGTTTTCACTCAATGTTCCTGCTGCTGCAGTGTCCTCATAATTCCTCTAGGGGTCATTTAAGGGAAACAGCTTTATCGAATAAAAAGCTTAAAAGCAATGAACTACATCATTAAGAGACAAAATAAACTGAAAATGCTCATAAAGGGCAGCATATGTGTTACAGTTGTTGAAAAAATACAAATATTATCCTTTAAAATGATGCAGCAGAATCAAAATATAACTAGCTAAGGTGTTTTTTTAAACTCTTTTCCAATTTTGTACTTCAGGGATTGTGTTCAGGCACTAAATGTGAGAAAATGTAATAAAGAATGTTATTTCCTTAAATATTTTAGCATTAAATTTGCCTTTTTTAATATATATTCAGCCTCTCTTTGTTCCTCCTCATGCTGCAGTGTCCTCGTGTTTCCTCTAGGGGGTCATTTAAGGGAAACAGAGTGATCTCAGTTCAAGCTTAAAAGCATCAAAATTAAGTGGAAAGTACAAATCAAAAGGGAAAACACAAATTATGTGAAAATATTATGTACTGCTTCAAAGGAAAAGTCAAAAATGTAGCTTCAGAAAGTCACATCAGCATTCAAATGTTTTTACTTATATTTTTATATTTTTTTTCTCACCATTTGAGATAAAGAATCAGAGAAGAGAAATAATCTGGTGTAAATTTTAAATATATCCACATTAAAATGAGTTTTAATGGTTTATTTCAGCCTCTCTTTGTTGTCTGGTCTGCTGCTGTGTCCTCGGTTTACCTCTGGGGGCGGACGAGGGGAAGTTTAATCTCATTTAAGGCTTGAAACTATACATTACAAGTAAACACAGGGTGTAGTTTAAGTAAAATATTCAAGGAAAATATTCAAGAGGGCAATAAAACAAGAAAAAAGTCTGCTTTTCCTAAACAAGAGTTTAACTATTTAAGTAAGAAGCTCTATGAAAATGCCCAGGCAAAAAATACAACTGCATAATACTTTAAATTAAGAGCTGTAGAGTTTTAAAATGCTGTTTTGTGCATATTTTCTAACATATTTAGCTTTATCTGTGGACCTTCTTTATTCTCTGAGCTGCTGCAGAATCCTCAGTTTACCTCTTGGAGGAGGTTAAAAGCAGAATTTGATGACATTTAAAGCTGAAGGAGTAAAAAACACTGGATTAAAAAAAGCACAATAATGCCAGTAAGTAAAAATATGTTATATATTTTATAAATATAAGCCATGTTGACCAGCTGAAGATCCTTTATGCAACTTTTAGATGCACCGAAATCTGAAATACTTGTTATCTAATTGAGTATTTGTACTCGATGCTTATTTTTATTATTAAAGAATTAGATTTATTCGGATAAATACAGTAAGTCTGCTGATTCAAAGGTCACATGACAAACATGTACAACTGTAAATACTGTCATCTATATCAGGGGTTCCTTTCCTTATCAGCCCACAACCCCCGAAATGGTGATAACAGGGACTGAAGACCCCCACTGTTACAGAGCAACAGCCCTCAACATTTTTAATATCCTATTCGAGCTTGTAGTTTAAGGATTTTTTTGGTATGTTACCCTCATATTGGCATAAATCTCAACCAAGGACTGTGGTTTTAGTTTTTTGTTTTAGTTTTTTTTAATCAAGGTATCTTCATTAGTTTCACAAAGTTAAAATACAATCTGTCATACACTTGGATACGGTTGTTTGTTTTAACAAAATATAACCACGAACTCTCATCCAACTTTCCCTACTACATGATCAGCGTAATATCAAACAAAAAAATCAAACAAAAAATGCAAATAAGCCAAAAACAAAACAACAGTTTGCACAGTTTGAGCAGCAGGAGTGATAATAACTGCATTACAGCTACCAGCCAACCAGACTGATAACAAACTTAATAATACATTTCTGATCGCACAGAGTCAAACATACATGAAAATATCAACACGTTAACATCATTCACGTCTCTGCAGCAGATCATCGCAGGACTCAACAACATGGACTGAGTGAAAAACTGGTTTAGTTCCCAGAGTTTAGTGCAGCTCGTCCCAGCAGGAGAGTTTATCCTTTTTAAAACTGCTCTCTAATTTTCCCTTTCACTGGCACTTTCTCTGCGGACTCTTCTTCAGGTGTTATGTTATAATCAGTTACCGTGTTATTAAGTGTCTTCTTTGATCTGCTGTGGACACCAGTGGGCTTTAAAAGCCCCTCTTCTTCTTCTTCTTCTTCTTCCTCTTCCACAGAGTTGTTTACACTTTAATCAAGTGTAAACAACTCTGTGGAAAAAGTGAAACTCATTTTGTCTGTCAGGCCATCAGACTGAACAACTCCTCACTCAGGGAGAGGAGGAGTAACAGGAGGACTGAGGACGGGAAGGAGCAGTAGTAGCCAGTCAGTAGCCATTTTTATTTTTTATGTATTATGTAGGTTTATTAATGTATGTATATATGTATATATATATTTAATATCTGCCAATTTTTTACTTTTTGTTATCCTGTGTTCTTTGATACCTTTGTACTACACAATGCTACTGTAATCTTAATTTTCCTGAAGGAGTCTTCCCAAGGAATTAACAAAGTTCTGTCTAATCTAATCTGAGACCTGTCACACACAGGACATTTAATCTTTGCTATTGTTGTTATTATACTACTGTTTTGTGCATAGCTTAACCTGCTAGATTCCTTCCCATAATGCAAACCTAGGGCTGGGCAATACATTGATTAAATCAATTAATTCAAATTATTTTCTGCAGAAGATTAAAAAATTAAATATCTAGATATTTTTCTTGACTTACTCCAGTTGAAAGTTGTTGCAATGTTTGAAAATATAAATACAAAAAATGTACAGTTTTCATGATGGTAGGCCCTGTCAGGTTGTGCAGAAGTACTTTTGTAGGCTTGAGTTTTTTTATGAAATTAAATATTGATCAGAAAGTTTCATGTGTATAACATAGGGATGATCTGTGTGACGATGACGATGTACAGCGCCAGTGTTGTATGCTTTATGAAACTTCCTAGATGGACTAGTGCAAGTGAGATGTTTGTAACAAATAATGTGCCCACCTTTCATGCTGTGTTAAGGAATTTCATGTATAAATTCATTTGTAGACTGATGAAGTCAGACAATGTGCTGATTATGGCCTTAACTGATATCACTCAGAGTGACACACGCTATACCTCCTGCTTTTGGACACATCGGAGGAAATGTCTACATGTTTTTTAATTGTTTTTTTACCTTGTGATATGCTTAGTTTGGATACCAAGGCTATCTCTGTATTGTTGTTTGTTTGTATGTCTCTTTTGTATGTCTTTTTTTATGGACCTATTTCAGTCTGAAATAAAGTCTATCTATCTATCATGTTAGCATACTGTGAAAACAGCTCAGCCTTCAGTGTTTATGCGGCAAAACTGCCTATGTTTGAACTACATAATCAACATTTTATGACACATACCTGTACTTTAACTTAAAGAGAGAAATTCTTGGGAATATATTTTGACAACAGAATGGCAAAACTTAATTCTTGTCATTTTTGAGTAATTTGGAGTTGTTTTTTTTTGTTTTGAGAGAGAGAGAACAAATTTACTAAAATCGTAAATCAAGTGTTGTGGAAAAAAAAATTGCCCAGCCCTATGCAAACCAAATCTCTAATCAATGCAACTCTGCTGAGACATAATGATGACAGACCAGCTTCGGCCCCGGTGTGACCTGGTCCGGACTCGTTCCCTTTCAAAACACTGCCGTGTGATCATGAAACGATCCAAAGTAAATCTGCAGATTTGAAGCATTTTTTTTCAGCTGAATCAGAACAACCGAGCTGTTGGTGTGAGAATCACCTAAAACAAACATTTTATTCATACTTTCTTAGAATAATTGGTAAAATATACCATTTTAAATCATTTAAAACTTTCATTGTTTGAAGGAAAGCATCTCGGGACCCACTCTTGGTGTCTCATGACCCCCAAAGAAGTCCCAGCCCCTACATTGAGAAACACTGATCTATATGTGTGTATATTACAGAAAAGATCTGAATACAAGTATCATCCACAATAACATGTCTCCTGTTTTGTCTTTGAATATTTTTCTATTTTTATAAAAGCATAAAAGATCTTTGACATCAACTGTTGGGACAACAAACATGATGGTGTAATCAATAAAGAGCTTTAATTCTTTAACATTTCAATGATTCATATATTTTCATTAATGTAAAGTTTAAGTTCTTTGTTCTCTGAGCTGCTGCAATGTCTTCATTTTAGCCCTTTAGGTTGGTTTAAGCTGAATTTGAAGCCAGTTAAAGCTGAAAAGTAAAACAAAAAACAAAAGATTACAATGGCCTAAAAAGGGCACTCTATTTCATTAAATGTAATATTTTACACATCTTAAAATAGGAGCTGTTAGCAAGCGAAATTACATTTATGAAACTCCCTCAAGCTCTAAAATCTGACATACTTGTTTTTAACTGTACATTTGAACAGATTGCTTATTTATACGTTAAGTGAAAAATTTTTATTTGATTTTATGGCTGCTATTAATCTGCCAATTCTTTCTTTTGTCTTCACATTTTTCTATTTTCAAGCATTTCTAGAAATGTCTTTTTCACCAACTGTACTAATAACAGACTAAATACTGTTCATAAAGAGCTGTATTGTTTATAAAATGGTATTTTTACATCATTAAAATTATTAATCAAGCTTAATGTGCATGTGTCCCCTCTGAGCTGCTGCTCTTTCATTAGCCTACCCCCTTAGGCTTAAAAGCAGAATCTGAAGTCATGTAAAACTGACATAAGAAGTAAAAAAAACAACAAAACCTGCACATAATGAACAATTTAAATGAATACTTTCTTTGTCTCTGGGTTGCTGCAGTGTCCTTGGTTTACCTCTTTGAGTCTGTTGAAAACACAAATTTGAGCCATTTACAGTGGAAAATAAAATATTGACCAAAATTAATAAATTCATGAGGCAAAAAACAGCAATTTGGTCATAAGGAAGATGCATTTCTATATTTGATCATTATTAGATGTTTATATCATACAAAGAGCATCTATGCAATTATTGCAACCTATAAATTGAGATACTCATTGTTGACTTGTGTTTTATATACATAGCTACATTATATTCTTACTTGATAAAAATATATATATATTTTTTATTCTGGTCGAGAAAAAAGCACATAAGAAAGAAACAGAGGTGACTAACTGCAGGTATACATTTTATGTGATAAAGTCAAGTGAATGAACAAAGACTTTATTTTGTATATTCTACATTTTTATATTTAAATGTGAGTAAAATATTTTTATACTGATTAAACTAGAGAATAGCTTCAAACAGCCATAAATACATAGGTGTGATGTATGAAAATGCTATTTTTACGTATATTTTCATAAATATTTAATGATTGTGTGCAGACTTTCTTTGTTCTCTCGATGCTGCAGTGTCCTGATTTAACCTCGCCGGGTCATTTAAGGTAACGTCTCCCATTCACACCAGTGAGAAAAAAATAAAATAAAATAAACTACAGTATAAAAAAAAAACATGTAAAGATATTTTTAAATTCATTATCTGTAATCAAACATATCGTCTCATTAATCCGCCCCCTCAGATCAGCTGCTTACTCTCCCATCGTGGGGGTTGTTTCCTTTTCTGGATCTTTTTTTTTTGGCAGCGGCGGCGGCCATGTTCATCCCTCGTTATAGTCTGCCGCTGTTGCTAGGCAACTTCAGAGCGTTGGGCATGTTGCCATGGAGATACTATAGAGAGGGAGCAGCATTACCTCCTGTCACCTCGGAGCCGTGCTGCGTTCACATACGGCTGGTTGAATCCAGCGTCCATACGGATTATTTTAACCGTGTCCTCAGATGAACCCGGACAGACGGCTTTACATTTCACCCCGAACGGCTTTAAATTTGACCCGGCGTGGCTTTAACGGAGAAAACTTTGTGCTCTCAACGTGATTTAAACACTGGAAATAAAACATATATTAACATTTTTACAGCTTATTATTCTAT
The DNA here is from genome assembly GCA_037902135.1 of Cetoscarus ocellatus. Lineage (NCBI taxonomy): Eukaryota > Metazoa > Chordata > Actinopteri > Labriformes > Labridae > Cetoscarus > Cetoscarus ocellatus. The sequence continues at coordinate 208,244 of JBAMNC010001700.1, read as the reverse complement.
TATGAATAAATATTCTACAGAATCATCATTTTTACTAACAATTACATATTTTTCCCAATTTAAAGAGACTATTCAAACGAAGCATTTAAATAAATAAAGAAAATGGAGTTACAGCGTATCCCCCATCATAAATATAGTTATCAAAAACACAATATTAAATGTTATTATAATTACATAACTAATATTTGCATATTCAAAATGAGAAGGTTTGAGTCTGTAATTTTTATTTGTAATTATTTTGCACATAAACAGCAACTAATAACTGCTTTCTAGGGGTGTACAATCTTGGGGTTTTACTTGATTTTACTGATTTTTCCAAAACGTATTTAAAACAATAACGTGATCAAATTCACACATAATTTAAGTTGATGACTATAGTGTCTGTCTCTCATATTAGAGTTGAGTGGTCTCTGTTCAAAACCGTCTTTATCCTCAAATTTTGACTTTTATTCTAACTGAAATTTTCAGGAAATGTGGGGAATGGGTTAAGGAACAAATGATTCGATTTTGGGACTGATCTGGATCACCATCCGGATCCAGGATTTTTTTTAAAGGATTCTTTGACATTGCGAGATAGGACCATTTTCCGCATTTGTGCACATAACTCCACAAAAAAATGGTCAGGGCCGACTGAAGCTGCTTGGCGAAAGGTCTGCGCTCTCTGATTTGTTTCAAATGTAAAGTGCATTATACATAAAGTGTATTAATATTTCAATTATGGTTTTATGATATAGTGTTTTAATTTCTGATTTTAACCGTTAGCTTTCATTTATTTTAATCTATTTTACCTCTGCTTGGTGGTCACTGTGCAGCTCTTTAGTAAACACAACTGTTAATTAAAACGAGATATATACCATAAATAACGTAGATTGAACTGGATATAATGTTTTTCTTTGGATCAATTTAAAAAAAAGATGATTAAACATCTGATTTTATAATTAATGTCACTGAACTGTCTTTTGAATGAGGAAATTTAGACACAATAGGTGGAGCATTGTGCTACAAATTAAAAAACTACAAATACATATACACTCACAGGCCACTTTATTAGGTACACCAGGTTGTGCCCTCTTTTCCCTTCAGAGCTTCTTTAATTCAACAAGGTTTTGGAAACATCCCTCAGAGATTCCTGCTCCACCACATCACAAAGGTGCTCTATTAGATTGAGATCTGGTGGCTGTGGAGGCCACTGTATTACAGTGGACTTATTGTCATGTTGAAGAAAGCAGCCTGAGATGATCTGAGCTCTGAGACATGGAGCTGCTGGAAGTCTCCATCAGAAGATGGTCCACTGTGGTCATAAAGGGGTGGACATGGTCAGCAGCAACACTCAGGTAGGCTGTGGGGTTTAGACCATGCTCAGGTGGGACTGAGGGGCCCGAAGTGTGATAAGAAAGCATCCTGTGTGAACTGTAGCCTCATAATCATGTTCTCAGCTGACAGCAGCAGCACCCAGTGTGGTCTGCAAACCTCGGTTGCAACACAAGGTTATTTGTGTTCCTGTTGCCTCTCTATCACCTCCAACCACTCTGGCCTTTCTCCTCTGACCTCTGACATCAACAAGGCACTTTCTCCCAAAGAACTGCCACTCCCTGGATATTTTCTCTTTTTAGACCATTCTCTGTAAACCTTAGAGATGGTTGTGCCATGCAAAGTCTCTTCAATCACCTTCTTCTCCATTCTGATGCTCGGTTGGAACTTCAAAAGGTTGTCTTGACCCCCGACTATATGCCTGAATGCACTGGGTTGCAGCCATGTGATTGGCTGTTTTGGTACTTGTATTGTTTTTTCAGACATAACTAAAATCAGATTAAAAAACTAATAACATGTTTATACTTACATAGATTGAGAAGCTAAATAATTGGTTATAAACGGATGTAGAGGGGATGGGATTAAATAATTCTGGACCTCTCACTCCTTTTCAGACATGTAACATTTATCCAAGTGCTATTTTCTTTTTTTCTCTTTACTTTTATTTTGCCTTTTGTTATATGTTTGAAATAAACTTCAAATTAACTCAAATGAATGTCCTTTTCAGTTCTTGTATCATCAGTTGATCACTTTTTTCCTCTAATAATCAGTTAATTGATTGCAGTAAAGTGCACTGATACTTCATCATATTAAAATTGCTTCTAAGTTGCAGGTATGGATATTCTGATCATGTTTTCTGCAGCCAATATCGATCATTTATAAGTGAGATACGAACAAGTTTTAGCCTGATTGTGTTGCCGCAGCGCATTATTTAACATTGGGCTCCGGTGTTGATTAGTAGTTTTAATTAATGATCAAAGCCTGAATGAATAAATCAAACAGTTCAATTTTGTTAGTTAGAACGAAACATGAGAGTAGTTCACCCTGGAGACGAAAAACCATCAGTCATGTTGAGAGATACTCGGAGTTTAAAGCTTTGTGGGCTGAGGGAGCTTCACTGGAGCCGGCTCTGCCTGTCAATTCATCCTGAGCTGAACATATAATAACTTCCTGTGAGCATTTCAAAGTAAAAGCTCACTCTGTTTTTATTTAAAGACTAATGCATCAAGGGACTCCATTCTGCCCCACAGTGATGACTTGATTGATAATTTAGGTATAATGACTCTTCTTTTGCAGTAAAGTAAAAATGTTAACCTTAAAGGACCTTCAAACTAAAGTTAGTTTAATAATAAAGATTATAAAACACACTTAAGTTATTAAGCAGTGGAAGTAAAACATTTTGCTGGACAGTTTGACATGAGAGACAACATCAGCTTTCTCACTATTTGGTTCTGAGGTTTTAAAAAAATGTTAGCTAACTTTTTGTGAATAAAAATAACTCTGTTTTCCTCCTCTAATCATTTTACTCTGCAACAGCTACTCCATCTTTTACTTCAGGTCAAATTTAAGTTCTTCTATTTTTTAAATTTTATTTGGGATCACACATTAAAGACAATGGCACAATAACTATCAAACAAACATTCAGCATGATCCCTCTTTTATGTGTTTTATAACAGAATTTCCAATCATATTTTAATAATATGAGACACATAAAATTAAAGCAATGAAAAAAGACAAATAAAGAAAAATAAAAGCAAGAAGAGGAAAATTAACAGCACAAAATTACACTGAACATTTGAACATGGGGTGACTGTTACCTAATAAAATAGGAAAAAAATCTTTCCAAAAAAGTGTCTGAAAAAGAAATATGAATTTAAACAAAAAGGGGGCGATAAGAGAGGATATTTGTTAAGATTTGTTAAGCATTTGTTAAGGGTTATTTTCATGTATATTACATTTTAATTTTATTCTCTATTTTTATATTTATTTTTATTATTTTTTTACTACCTTTGTACCAGAGAAAAGAACTGTGGGAGTTAAATTCCTTGTATGTGCTGCATACTTGGCAATAAAAAAACATTCTGATTCCCATTTTTCCCATAATTCTTGAAAGCTGCAACGAAAAGGTGATTTGTTCCACTGCATACATTTCATAAATTATATTGTACCAGTCGTCTATAGTTTCTGGCTTTAGCCATTTTTATATAATTTAAGTTCTTCTATCATTTTGATTGATTTAGTCGATGGCAGTGGACAAAATGAGCCCATCTCCTTTTAGAAAATAAGGATTCGTTTTTTAAATCCTATCAACATGAAGTTTCTTTTGTTCATTTACAAATTGCAACCTGGACTTCACACTTTAGTTCTACAGGGAAACATAACAGTGCAGGAGGTTGGCTGCTTTTGTGCAAATATGACTAAGTGCGAGTGTTTTTCTCAAACTTTTGGTTTTAAAATAAGAAATATTACTGATGTGCTCTGGCATTTTAGACAGTGAGCAGGATTGCTGGCAATATTTGGTGATTAAGATCAAATCTACAGCCCAGCATTGAGTCCCTCTGGCTTCTCTCTTTCTCACAGTGTTATCACATAGGTGTCAATATCACACCATTTTCACTGGAACAATATCAACGTTTACAATCTTGTTACCCTGACATTCATACATCATCTGCCACACATGGACTCATAAATAAACATCATGTGTGTGTTGTCCGTGTGTGTTTGTACCTTTGTTGTATCCTCACTGCAGTGAGCTCAGTCTCAGTATGAATGAACTGAATGAACCCGCCGCTCCTCGCGGCTCGTGTGGGTGTGTGTCGACCCCTGTTGGCCGCCGTCTGTCGCTGCAGCTCTCGGCTCTTCCTTTGTCTGCGGTGTTTGAGTTCAGCTGCAGAACAAAAGACAAACCAGGAGGATAAAAACACAAGGAAACATCTATTTTAAATATGAAAAAGTCGATTAAATGAGGTTTATAAAGAAGTTAAAGATGGCTGATTTATGTTTAAAAATGTTGTTTTCAGTGACAGAACAAAACAGAGTAACAGCATCAATATGAGATGCATCCACTTTTTACTCCTGTCAGTCATCATCATTTCTTGTTTTTCACACCCACTTGAGAGATTTCTGCATTGTTAGGTTTCATAATTTGCTTTAAATATTTCACTTTAATCATTTTTTTTGAAGACATTCAAGATTCAAACAAGTTGCAGTGAATTTTTGAGGCTGAATTTTAAGAGAGTAAACACTTCTTTAAATGTAATTGTATCCATCATTTAATAAATATAAGAATAACAAAACAGATCCAACTTTGGAGGTGAAGTTTGAAGGGTTGCTGATCCAAGTGGCAGCTGGTGTGGTTCAGATTCTTGAAGATTTCTTCTCTAAAAAGCTTCTTCAGCTGTAGGAGTGGACTGGGGAAGAGCTACACCTTCAAGGATCTGAACCAGTCCAGTTGCCATTTGGATCAGTGTTGGATGATCATGACCTGGATGACCAAGAACCTACACAGACGTGTATTTTCTTATCTCAGAGGCGTTCTCTTCCTTAAATCTTTTGCACATACTCAGGTGAAGCTCCATTTTATAACCACAGTCTGAATAAAATGATGTTCCAGTCTATCCTCACTTCTAATTTCCATATCGTCCGACTGAACTGTTCTTCTCCGTCAATCTTAGGATTTTCTGCAGCTTGTTCCAAAGTCCATCTCCAGCACTGAGCAGAAGTGCCACTCCCTCTCAAGATACAACAGTGGATCAATAGATACATCATTTTGGAGTTTCAGGCAACCTCTACAGGAAAAGCAAAGGATTATTTTATTTAACAAACAGTTTAACAGTGATGCAATTTGTATTACACTTTCTGGCCACTTTAGATATGTCGAGATAGTCCAGGGGTGGCCAACAGGGAGCCCTGACAGAACTTAAGGAGCCTCTGAGGTGCCCACAGGGCCAATCTAAAGAGAGCACAAGTTCACACCACAGAGTCTGAACTAAAACGCCATCTCTGAAATGTAATTTCTATTAGCTATGCAAATCAATAATACCTACATCAATGCAAAAACAAACTATTTTAACATCTCAAAATTGCCTTTTTTTCTTTAAACTTTGGCCTGTGCAGAGTTAAAGTTTACTTTAATGCACTGATACCACACCTTTATCACCAATGCTGCTAGCTAGAGCCCTTACAGTGTCACTTGTACAAAAAAAAAAAAAATCTTAAACTGGTTTCTTCATCATTACAATGAGTTCACTGTACTCCAGTGACCTCAAGCCCCCAGATCTCAACCCAACAGAGTAGCTTCGGGATGTGGTGGAGCAGGAGATTCTCAAGATGGATGTTCAGTCGACAAATCTGCAGCAATCATGGAGATATGGACCAGCATCTCTGCACCATGTTGAATCTATGCCATGAAAAATTAAAGCACTTCTTAGGGCTGGGCAATGTGGCCTAAAAGTAAAAACCCTGTTTTTTTCCCCACAAAACTCAATTTATGATTTTAATCGAGTTTTTTCCCCCTCAAAAAAAAAAAAAAAAAACAAACTCCAAGTAACACAAAAATTACATAATCATGTTTTGCCTTTATGTTGTCAAATATATATTCTAGGGATGCACGATATTATCAGTCTGAAATCGGTATCAGCCAATATCAGCCCAAAACTTAAGTATTGGTATTGGCTGATATTGAAATTTTTGCAAATATGTACAGTTGTGTACAATATGTACAATATGTATAGTTGGTCATATATCCACTGAAATATCCGCAAATTACACAAATGTACAACACTGATGCACCTTCTCATCACTGAATGGCTACATTTAAAAATCAAGGGTTTCATTTTTGCAAGAGTTAAATGTTGTTTTTCTTGCTTTACATCTGTTCCTCGCAAAAATAAACTGTAACACTGAAAGAAACAAGTCCATTATTGTAAAGTGCAGAGCTTGTGCTCTTGATCAGAAATATCGGTATGGGTATCAGCGATAATCAATTAAAAAATATTTGAAAAAATCCAATATCGTGTATCCCTAATATATTCCCTACCAAACAGAAAATCTCTCTTACAGTTAAAGTGTGTGTCATAAATGATGATTATGTAGTTGAAACATAGGCAGCATTGTCTACATAAACACTGAATGCTGAAATATTTTCACTGTATTAACATGAAACAAAATTTAATCCCATTTAAAAAACAAAGACAAGCCTATAAAAGTGCTTGTGCAAAACCCTGACATCATGAAAACTGCAAATTTCAGTATTTATATTTTCAAATATTACAGCAATAAATAAAAATATCAATTTTAATTTTTAAATCTTGCAGAAAAAAAAATTGAATTAATCAATTTATTGCCCAGCCCCAGCACACTTCTGAAGGCAAAAAGTGGTTCTACCCCATACTAGTAAGGTGGACCTACTAAAGTGGCCAGTAAGTGAACACTAACATCCAAAATACTGCAATTGAGCTGTGGAGGACATGCTGACTGACTCATTATGTTGTTGCTTCACCCTGAGATACAAGCCAAGACTTCCTCCAAATCATCCGTGTGCAGTCCAGGTTCATTCCTCTGTGAACTCGTGATCCAGCTGCTGGACCTCAGAAACTGACCCGGTGGGCGAGGGGGGTTTGAGCAGAGCTTCAGCATGGATGCTGTGGACACACCTCCTGTGGAAAAAACTTGATGTCCAAGTGTCTGTGAACTGCTGATTTAAACATTATGATGACTTTTTGTTCTGGACTCAAAACAAAAAAACAATCCTCTGGAAGTTGGTCAGCTTATTTCCTCCTTGGTGTCCTCGACTGAGCTTTTCCCCCCGCCTTATTACTTGTCGGCTTTCTCGTCCTCGTCGCCTTGCTCCTCTGCGTTTTGGCCTTCAACAGTCGTCTCTCCACCCTCAGCGTCTCCTCGTACATGTTCGCTGGCTCCACGTCCAACAGGAAGGCGAAGAGCTGCAGCAGCCAGACGAACATCCGCGGTAACGTGGGCTCCATCTCCGCGTAATGACTCCCACACCTGGACAGGAGAGAGAGGATGAGGGGGACGAGGAAAAGGACATTATTTATTTAACATTAAAATTGAAAATATATAACACTAAATATATTTTATTCTCTGAAAGTGCAGATGAGAAAAAAAGAAAATGATTGATTGTCAACTGTTAGTCTAATATTTCAACATTCTTTACACTAATTTGTGTCTTAAACTGAATTTAGACTTTATTTTCTCGATAGAAACGTGGATATTTGAGTTTTTTAATCTTCTAGGTATGAAGCGAATAACAGATACATTAAATGACAATAAGTCTGATAAGTAAGTCTGATCCCCAGGTCGGGCAGGGCCTTTCTCCCTGTGCATGCGTGGGTTCTCTCCAGCTTCCCACAGACCAAAAACATGCTCATTAGGTTGACTGGTGACTCCAAATTGCCCTTAGGTATGAGTGTGAGTGTGAATGGTTGTCTGTCTCTCTCTGTGGCCCTGTGATTGGCTGACGACTGGTTCAGGGTTTACTCCGCCTCTGGTGGGATAGGCTCCAGCCCCATGACCCGGAAAGGGATAAGCTGTATAGATACTGGATGGATGTCTGAGAACACTTACTCGGTTATATTGTGTAATTGATGTAATTTCATATCACTAAGAAATCGATAAATTTCACCTCCAAACAACGGTGTTAATCCAAAATCCCAGCCAAAGCCTAAATCTCCCTCTCTTAAAATAACACTTGAACTCATCGTGCACTACTTTGTCAAATTGTTGCTTTTCCAAGCCAAAGTAATGTTTCAAAGCAGTGTTCATTTGGTTGACTAATTATTTTCGTCATAGATTTTGTCAAAAACCTTTTTTCCTCTGACGAAAACTAGACAGTAACTAATAAAAACAAGTGCACATGGACAAAAACTAAAACTAAATTAACTGACATTTTCATCAACAAATAAAAACTAGACTAAAATGTTTGACAGAGACTTAATCCAATCAGACCTAATTTGGTCATGTAGAAAGTAGGGACAAGTTAGGAATATATCCAATCACAGATACTTGATTGTGTGGAAAGGTTGGATGAGTTAAGAGGGACATCCAATCACAGCTGCCTTAAAGTTCAATTTGTTTCTGTTCATTTATACATTCAGACTTTACTAGCATTCGATAAAGGGTTATTAGATGTTTCATTTTATCCAGGTGTAAAACATGACTTCAGAAATTCAAGTAAACATAAAAAATGCCTTACACTTTACACTTCATATTTTAGTCAACTAAATTTACAGTAGATTTTGTCAACTAAAATGTTTAGAAATTTCATCAACTAAAGTCAGACTAAAACTAAAAGATATTTTAGATGACTAAATTATTACTAAAACTAAAATATATTTCAGGAAAATGACTGTAACTAAAACTAAATTAAAAAGTGCCGTCAAAATGAACACTATTTCACAGTGGAGGAAATCACAGCACACAGCGTGCAGATTAAATGTGTGGTTTTTCTGACGTACGATGGTCTGCACTGTCGGAGCACTGGGTGCCAGTACGACGGATTAGAGAGGGTCAGCACAGAGTCTTTCAAGGTCGTGGCTTGGTCGAGCTTCATGTGGTGCATGCTGGGACCGTCGGCTCCTTCCTCATCTCCCCAACAGAACCTGAAGCTGGACGGACTGGCAGGTCTCTCTGCAGACGCCGGACAAGAGGAGAGCTTCTCAAAACAGAGCTGCACCTGCTCCGCTATCCCTGCACACAAACAGACAAACGGGAGGATTTAAGCACATCTGGATTTCATATGATGAGTTTTAAAAAGACTGAAGTCCTTTAAAGGGTTCATATTTTAACCCTTTTCAAAAAACTTTACACTTCTCCAAAAGTCTCCAGATCATATTTAAAAAGTTTTTGCCTTTTAACCCCTCAGTTCCAGCCCTGCCAAGAACAGGCTGTTTCAGTGTAACTCCTCAAAAACTGTCTGACCATTCACCATCTCCCCATTTTTACCTCCGTCAAGGAGGTTATGCTTTTGCCGGTGCATGTTTGTTTGTTTGCAAGATTACGCAAAAACTACTGGACGGATTTTACTGAAATTTTCAGGAGATGTTGGTTATGGCCCAACTTCGAAATAATTGGATTTTGGTAGTGATCCAGATAAGCTCCATTAGCAAACAATCGTTTTTTGGCTTATAGATGTAACAGCAATATGTGAGCTACCTTGACAAAGGTTTGTACTCTCTGAGTGCTTTCTACTCTGAAGTTATATCAAGCAGAATAAGGAGAGGAGGTTTTTACTTATTGGTGAGTCTGTAGACAGGTCATGGACATCTTTTTTTAAGTCATTAGTAACTTTATTTTGCATGAAATGGGACCTTTAAAGAAAGGTTTTTGTTTTCTGAAATCATTAATAAGAAGCTTTGCTGCAATCATAAGCAAATAAATCAACAGTTTTCTTCTTTTTCCATTTTGACCACTGAAAGCAGGGGTGGGCAAACTGCAACTCATACTCAATGTGGCCTACTAATCTATAACCAATAACTACTGGTATATATAAAAGCTCAATAATTCCCTTATGAATCATATTACAATTTGTTTTTTATACTTTTAATTGCTTTAAAATGTACAAAACACACTCACAAACATGACAAGTGACCAATTTACACTGTTTTTATGAAAAACTGTGGCTCTGAGATAGAAGGTTTTGGCCCAACATGGACAGAATAAATAAAAGAAAAAAGGAAAATTTGCTTCTCCAGCGGGTAAAAACTTTGGGAACTGCCCTGAAAAGAACCTTGACTGGCTTTAGTTTTCAGTGTTTCGATCATTAATCAAGCTTTCTTGTTAATATTTGAGTAAAAAATACAAATGTTGCAATAATAAATCCAGTGTGTGCGTAATTTTGAACTGCCTTTCAGACTGCCATTTGTAACAATATGGTCCTCTGGAAGACTTCAATCAATGTGGTCCTCTTGGTAAAATATAATCCTCAAAAATATTTTGGTAATGTTATTTTGGTGGATTATATCTCCCTTTAAATAACACCAATTGGTACTGTATTTTATATAGTTGGAAAGCCTGATTAGTCTCCTTTATGAAGAGGTACAACTTGTAAGGATGGTGTCTTTGTGGAATGAGCAACACAGCGAACAGGTCTTCTGGGGTAGTTTTCTTCCTGGGACGCCCACATCGCTGTCTGTCTTGGACTTGACCAGTCTCGTGGTGATAAGTTTTAGGCGCTACCCAAATGTTTAGCTGTTTTAATCTATTCCATGAATGCACACCCTTTATAAGTTGCACCACGTTGTAAAGGAGACTAATCAGGCTTTCCAGCGACATAAAACACAATACCAATTGGAATTATTAAAAGGCAGAAATAATCAACCAAAATTGCATTTGAAAACTTTTTTGTAGGGGTATAGTTGCCATCCCCTGATCTAAAGGCAGTGTTAAACTACTGAAACACAACAAAAAAGTTTTTAAGATGAAAAAATACAAGAGATAAAATCTTCATTCAGACTTTTGTAAAAATGTGTTATCAATAAGAAACTGTTAATCAACACATCCTGTAACACTGACTTTGATTTTATTTGTAAAACTGATTCAAAAGAAACTTAAAATTCTTACTTTTGCTTTTGGTCACGACGAATTTGTCCACTTTGTTCATGTAAAGAGGTTTCTTTGACTGCCACTGCTTCCTGTGAGAAAAGATGGAGATTGGACTAAATCAACATGAAACTACACCACACACATCTAGAATCTAGTCCTCCAAGACAGAAATCTGATCAAATGTGATCTAACAAAAACAAAGAAGAAGAAACAAAAAACACAACACGCAACATGGAAGAGGACATACAAGAAGAGGAAATGATGGTGGTTTTGATGGAAAAATCCTGATCTAAACAATAGAAAAGACGGTGGAAAAAATCCTGAAGACAGCGTGATCCTCCATTCCTGAGGTCCACTGAACTTTATGTTTCAGATCGGCCATGCTTGTTTTTATTTACGCCTGCTTCCTTGTTCCTCAGTCAACTCGCTTCTTGATAATTTGGTAATTGGTAATGTAGGACTTTATTTCATTCCATTAGTATGTAAAACATTCAATACAAACAAAGAAAAATCTCAAACGTGAATGAAAAGGAGCAGAATGAAGAAAAATCTTAGAGTCTGCCCCTGTCTCACAAGATATTAATTAACTAAACATAATACAAATTAACAAGAGCTGCAGGTCAACATGCCTTTTTACAGTCCATTATTTCTTGTTATCAAAAACAACCAACAAAACAAACAAAAAAACAAAAAGGACCACATTAATTCACATTTTTCCACAATTCCAGTTGAGAATTGTTAACAGCTCCGTCAAAGTATCAATTCCTTCCACTGACAGGGTTCAGAAGCGGTCAGAATTGTGGCTTAATTTTTTACAAAAGGCGTGTACTGCACAACCTTAAGTGAGTGGAAACACCAGCAACTTGCAGAAGCAGTCATCTATGCTGTGACATGTGTTGGACATTGTTGCCACTGAAAATCTGCAGGCCAACATTTGCCCACACAGAAAATCTGCAGGAATCAATAAGGGAATCGTTAAAGAATTGGCTTGATTAGCAGGATCGTTAATAGCATTGGTATCGATAAAATCTTATCAATTCCCATCCCTAAATGCAGCGCTCCTTCAGTTTACAACACACAACTACATTCAGGTCACAATTCACAGAGTCATGACTCGGGAGTCATCAACTTTCCCAGTACACATGAAGATTTTTGGTCCTTAAATACTGAACAAGTTAAATATTTGTGATTGTCGGCCCGACCCGTTTCAAAGCCGATTATCAGGACAAATTCACTCTTAACACCTCAGACCACAGGATAATCTTATAAAACAGAAGATAATCCGACTTTTGCTGTCCTTGGCCGGGACAAAAACAACCCGATAATCTTTATGTGTGTACCCCGCTTTAGGCTGCTTCTGGCGCCATAAACACGGGGAGAGGGAGAGATGCTGCAGACCTTTTGTCTTGTTTATAGACGGGCTCTATCACACACTACAGGGCATAGGAGACTCAAAAAATCAGGACATGGGCTCTGTAAAGTCTGACTTGGTCTCACCTGGCCATGTCTCGCTCGCTCTCTTCTTGTCGTCTGTTCAGAGCCGACTGCAGCAGCCTGAACCATCTCCTCAGGCTGAACACGTCTCCTGTCAAAAACCAACAAATAAAATCAACATAAAGTAAAATACAGACCAAAAAATACATCCTGAAAGCAGGAGAATCTGACCGACTCTAAAGATTTTCCTTTTTATTTTCAATTTAAAATGTTTAAAACAAGCAAAACAGCAAAAGGGTCAAACTGATGAAGTGATATTTTTGTTCTCACTGTTGGCCTGTTAAACCAGCTAAAGTTCTAACCTTAAGTTACGATGTAAAGTCCACTCTAAATCTACACTGAAACCAATAGCAAACAAACAGCAGTAGGGTTAAAGAGCTTACCTGTGTTGACTTTATCGCCTGCTTTGTACGATAAATCCCTGGAATATATATAAGACAAATAACTTTAATTACAAAGAGATATGACTTTTTGCTAACAAGCTTTAAAAGTCTTCCTAAAATCAACTAAAAACCTAAAATAATCTTCTTTAATTCTTTTAATACGATTTTAAAGACAATTTAATAGAGCTACATACTGTAATACATGTGTAATGTTTTTAATTAATCCACCAAGTAACAGATCATTTAATTAATATATTGGTAAGTGTGGATTAATATACCACTCAGTTTGGTCGTCCAGGCCGAAGACGAGCTTCATGGTGACGATGATGAGGGCGGCAGCCTGCAAGTCGTACTGCGGCAGGACGGGGCGGGAGAGAGGGTTTGCCGTGTGGAGCACTTGATCTGCCATGTTGGCACTCTCTATAATTCTGCAGAGCCACGGGTAGAGATCATCTGAGAGGAAATCAATAATCAATTCAATAAAACGTCTGATAATCAGCTTGGTAAAAAAGGTTGTAAACAGTATAAAGTTGTCACAACAGCAGAATTTAGACTTTGTTATAAACTGGGTTAAAATCAAACAAAATCTGTTCCTGTTTTACGCAGTGTTGCCAGATTTGTCTACTGAAATAAGCAACTAGGTCAATAAAACAAGCCCAAAATAAGCTTTTTTTCTAATCTGATATATTACTTTTTTTTAAAAAGAGAAATCTACATAAAGCGTGTACATTACATTTCAACTTCACAGTGACATTTTTTTCTTATTTATCTCTTAATCTACTTAATCAACATCATGTTGTTTGGAGGTGGAACATCCTTTTCTTTAAACAGAAATTATTTATAACTCTGTTATCACTAAACAGTCTGTCTAACCTTGATTTCTGTAACCAAACAGACATAGTCAGGCTTTTATGTAAGCTTTATGTTGATCCTCTGCAGCTTTATTATGGTGTAAACATTAAGAGCTACATTAGAAATAAATTTAATTCTGGCTATAAGGATTTCTTTTTGATGGAAACATCATTTTTGCCCCTCTTTTTACAGTAGATTAACATTTTTGTTTGTAGTGGGATATTGGTAGTAGAGTGTGGATCAGATCCCTCCTGGATTTGTGGGAACAACAAGCCCAAATGAGTAACCCATGAGTTGCTTATAATGAGCAGACCTGACAACTATGGTTTCATGCCTGAGCAGCAAAAACTGGTATCTTACACACTCAATATTAAGCAATTTATGCCTTTAATCATTAAGTTGAAGGAAAACTCCTACATGGGTCCAAATTAGCTAAAATACTGTAAAAGTTTATGGTCTTAAATGTGGTTTTAAAAACCTAAACAACTTCCCTACTTCCATTGCTCATACTCCTGTCTGTGGTTTTAGTGGTAATATCTTTGGTGGTGTTGTTACCGGGCAGATTAGCATCAGTGAGGTAGCGTAGGCTGAGCAGGGCGGGATGCAGCAGACTCTGATGGCCGATTGGAGGAAAAGCAGGAAGCATGAGGAACTGAAGGAGAGTTTGAGCCTCCGCATGAACCACCTGATAGGACGGGATGCTCTGAGAGGGAAAACAAACACCATCAGACAGAAGTACAGATGATAGCACTGATTTGGCTATAGATTTGATATGTTTAAGAGATCTGATTGGTTTCGAACCGAAACTCTGAAGATCAGCGCGTCTTTGCCTTCGAGCCTCATCTCCTCAGGAAGATCCTCGTAAGCATTGACGTACGGGACATAACCGTCCTTTACCAGCCTGAAAACCAAACTATGTTAATGCTGCAGGCACTGATCAATCATTTATCCTGATTTAGCTGTACAGTGTGGATTTAAATCATCAGTTTGATCGTGTTTTTTGGACAACAAAACTATATTATGATAGAATTTCAGATCAATTCAATGTGATTAATCGAAAGAGGTCATATTTTGCTGTAATATAACAGATATATATTTGATTTCAGTGACTGTTGGAGCACGTTCACAATCACTAATGTTGGGAAAAAAAGCAAGTACTCCTGATTCACCTCTATTCTGAGACACTTCTGAGATAAACTTGCTGTTAGTCCTTCGATCTGGTCTGTTGGTGTCAGGAGGGAGTTTTGTTTATATGAGGGGTGCACGATATTATCGGTTTGATATCAGTATCAGCTAATATCAGCCCAAAAAGTTAATTATCACTAGCGTTTCCTATAGAAATTTTTAAAGTATTTACGGCCGATATATCGGCCACACATATCACGCTGGAATATCAGCAAATTACACAAATGTAAAATATTGATGCACCTTCTCATCACTGCATGGGTACAATTAAAAATCAAGGACTTCATTTTTGCAAGGGTTAAATGCTGTTTTTCTTGTTCTACATCTGTTCTTCGCAAAAATATACTGTAACACTGAAAGAAACAAGTCCATTTTTGTTAAGTACAGAGCATGTGCTCTTGACCAGAAATTGCAGTATCGGCGATAATGAATTAAAAACATCAGCATATTGGCAAAAATCAAATATGGTGCATCCCTCGTTATATACTTGCCTGAATGTGACGCGTGTCACTGAAGGAGACCGCTAGAGGGCACAAAAGACCTCAGGCTGTAACTACCTGTTGTGTTAGAACTGAACTGCAAACATGGCGGTAATTCTGAGAGTAAAACTAAGAAAACAAACATCGATAATCAACAACATCAATAAATACTTATTCTCAGCTGATGACCAGGTCAGGCGTCACCGTTGCGGGATTTTTTGTTTAGTTAATGTGCGTGCATAAATGTCACAAAGTACATACATATATAGAAATATTTCAGAATAAGATCAAATCTGTGACACAGTGATGTGGGGAAGAATGCAATATTACTGTTACTGCTGCTGCTATGTTCTAAACACTACCTCAATATTTATTCACCCTGTGCAATATGTGACATATAACCATTTGCAATACAAGTACTCAGTATATATTCAGCTGTCCTGTGCATTACATTTCCACACAAAAATAGAAATATTTATATTTTATACTTATCCTTCAATCTCATATTGTACAGAGTTTCAGTTGCACTGGATTTTATTTTATCTTGTATATATCTTGCACATATACCTCCTACAACCATTTTATACTTACAACTATTTACTTATGTTTTTTTCTATTTTTTCTTTTTACTTATCTATCTGATGCACTTAAAAAAGATAAGCTCTCCAATCTCGTTGTACATGCTGTATTTGACAATAAAGGCCATTCTGATTCTGAACTGACCTTGTTTTTATCAAACTGGATTTTTAACTAGAAAGCACTCAAAGAGCACAAACCTCCAACAAGGAAGCTCACATATTGTTGTTATAATTATATTATAATTACTATAATAATAATGATATACATAAAAAATAAATCATACATAATATAACTATATTATAACTATATAATTATAATTATATCTATAAACAATAGTTCCATGATAAAGTTACCATCATAATATGATTAATCACTCTGAAAACAAACACCTAGCACTCAGAATTATGCTGATATCATTATTAGTTGGAAAGTTATTGAGCAGTTATCTGGATCACCACCAAAATCTAATCATTTTTAAGCTGGGCCATTACCAACATCTCTTGAAAATTTCAGTAAAATCTGTGAAGTAGTTTTTGTGTAATCTTTAAAAACAAACAAACATACAGCGGCACAAACATTACCTCCTTGGCGGCAGTAAGAAGGGGGCGGGGCAGAGTGTTGATGGTTACCTGAGCAGGTCGCTGAGCGTCAGCGGCTCGCGGCTCCACGTGAGAGCGATGTGGATCAGAGCCAGAGTCTTCCTCATCCTCAACAGATTGCTTCTTTTCCTCCTCAGACGTGGCGACAGGTACGAGGCGGCGTCCACCGAGCCTGAACATATCGACCCATCGGTGAAGCTATCTGTGCCGGAGGAGGAGAAACAACTCACGGACTGTTTCATACCAAGAGATAAACAGAAGGTTGTTTCAATCATACCAACGGAGGAAGCAGCGCTGCTTGGCAGGTTTGTTTCTCCGTCCGTCTCGCTGGCTGTCATGACGGATGAGTCAGGGCCACTTTCTGAGTCTGAGCCCGGACGCCTCTGATGAAAAAGTACACTCAATTAGATTTAGATAAACTCTTATGGACGCACATTATTGTCTGCATGAAACAGGTAACACTTGTTTATCAGAATCAGCAAAGATAAAAAGCTTTGCAGACTTTTACTGATGATATTGCAGCCTAATGAACATCAAGTTTGCAGAGTTTAAACAAACCTGTAGTTTACACAGGAGATTATGTTTCAGGGTTTCTGTCCCAGTCATATTTAATGCTTTTTAATGCTATACTGGGAAATTTTAATGTCATGCCTGTGAACTCAAGAACGTCAGACTGCATGTGAGGTTTCACGGCATAGACACCCACTGTACCAAATTGTGCTTTTTTTTTAACAAGCACTGCAACATCCTTCTCTGTCTTGACCACCATCTGCCAAGGTAGCTCACATGTTGCTGTTACATCTATAAGCAATATTTCCATGATGAAGTTACCATCATAATATGATTCATGACCCTGAAAACCCACACCTAGCACTCAGAATCATGTTGATATCATTATTATTTAGACAGTTGTTGAGCAAAAACGATTGCTCGGTAAAAGCGGTTATCTGGATCAGCACCAAAATCTAATCATTTTTTAGTTGGGCCATTACCAACATCTCCTGAAGATTTCAGCAAAACCTGTCCAGTAGTGTTTCTTGTTAACCGAGTCTTGCTAACTAACAAACAAACAAACAAACAGACAAAAACATAAGACATTAAGAAAGTAAAAGTGATGATGTTTTTCTATCTTCTATCTGTTCAAAAAATAAATAAAAACTAAAATTATTTCCATATATTAGTATCTTTATTTAATTAGAGCAGCAGATCCGGTGTACCTAATTAAGTGGCCAGTAAATGAATATACAGTTTAATTTTTTAGAGTTATTTGTGGTAAACAATTAACTTCTCAAAGACATTTCTTTTCACTATGTGCTTGTGGAATAACTACATAAATCAGAGAGGTCAATGTGTGATGTTAGAGAAAATAAACAAATAAACAAGTAATGACAATGCATAAATAAATATGTTGAAAACTAAAGGAAACGTTAATTTTGTCTTTGTAGTTTGTTGATATTCCCTGTAATATTAAATAAATAGAGACAAAGCTTATATAAGGAGGATGCGACACAGAGGAAATGGGGGGAAGGCTTAAACAGAAGGAAAAAGGTTGTTTCTGAACTTACAAATTTTATGGTCTATGTCTTGTAATATTCTGTTGTTAATAAGAAAAGTAAAAATAAATTGAAATGAGTTCTGATCGGACATGTGAAGGATTAACCTCCTGACTAACCCTGCGTCTGCAGACCCAGAGACAAAGGATCTTACATAACAGATTAATTACTCCCACACTTTTTCAACTTAGTTCTTTTTTTTCTGGGACACCAGTTCTTTTTGCGATCAATCGCTCTTTTTTGAATGCAGTGTTTTCCTTTTTTGAGCTGGATTATGTGGTTTTTCGTTGAACACCAGAAGGAAGAAATGTTGCCGATATGAGGAGTTTCTGGGGATTAAAGAATTAAAATGAATATTTAGGGGGGACTGACTGAGCAAATAAAATACGATTCGTTAGATTAGGACTTTAAGTTAATTCAGAAAGTACAAATGCTTGATTTCAACCTTACTTTTGATGCAGTTTTTTTTTTTAATTTGGGGAAAATTTGTTTGGTTGTGAAATGGGGTACAAAAAGTAAAGAAAGTTCTGAAACTTTAAAAACTTTGATTTTGTCTGTGTTCTACATTAAATTTTGATCTGGGGATTTTACCCTTTTTTGTTGTTAACTTCTGAAGAAAACCTCTTGATGAAGAAAAACCTACTTGAGAAAAATGCAAGTGTAATAAAAGGTCTTTCCGTGTGTTTTATAAACTCACCACTTTGAACTGGGAGCTCCTCACTGGTGTGTGAGTGAAGGCCTGATGACTCTTCTGAAGGTACAGTCTCCACAGCTCACACAGGACCTCGTCCTAAACAGATATGATCGCACATTAAACACAGAGCTGATGTTTTTCTCTTGTTTTCACCTTCTGTAGAATAAACTACAACAAATAAAGTACAATTAATAAGCACAAATAAAACAGAAGACTGATCCACAAATGGATGGTTTAAAACATTATATCACTGAGGAAACACATCCAACACTTTCTAATGAATCTCAACACGGACCACAGTGCTCCATTTTGGTTGAGTGATCACATATTGTAGCCTTAGATGCAGAACCTTCTCTTCCTCCTCTGATTAACTCAACTCCAAATCTGAGTGAAAGCACTTGTGAATTTGAGAGCATGTTTCAGATCGAAGTAAAATGATGCCACTATCATGCCCTGACATTTGTTTTAAGACAGCTATTCCTGATTTTGAGTGATTGGATAATCTCCCTTTTGACATGTTTTATGAAACTGATTGCTGGGCAGATGTCTGTGGCCAAATATGAATGACCAGTGTATCAGATAAAAGTAAAATGATTATAGTATATTTCCCTAATTTCAGCTTTATGATAGCTTTTTTGGATTGTGAGTTTAAATCTGGGTTTACTTTTTTAGACTTACACAAGGGCTGGGCAATATTTTGATTAAATTGAATAATTCGAAAAATTAAAAATGAAGATTTTTTTTCTTGACTTACTCCAATTGTAAGTTGTTGCAATGTTTGAAAATATAAATGCTGAAAATGTATAGTTTTCATGATGGCAGGCCCTGTTGGGTTTTGCAGAAGCACTTGTATAGGCTTGTATTTGTTGTTTAAATTAGATTAAATATTGATCAGAAAGTTTCATTTTAATATTCTGTAAAAACACCTCTGCCTTCAGTGTTTATGTAGACAAACCTGCCTATGTTTGAGCTACACAATCAACATTTTATGACACAAATTTTAACTTTAAGAGGTAAATTCTATTTGGTTTGGGAATAGATTTGACAACACAAAGGCAAAACTGGATTCATGTCCTTTTTGTGTCACTTGGAGGTTTTTTTGTGAGAGAAAAAAAAAAGATTAAAGTCATAAATCGAGTGTTGAGAAAAAAATTGGGGTTCTCATTTTTATGCCCTATCGTCCAGCCCTAACTCACGCAGTACGATATTCAGTACTCCATAAGACGTGGAAGAGGACATTAAAAAACATCTGTTAAGTCTGAAGATGTGGAAAACTGCCCTATCACACAATGCTAACAAATCCTTTGAAAGAATTCTTGGATCCACATCCGGATTCAGATCTCCACCAAAGCCTAATCACTTCTTCCTTGTGCCATGACCAACATTCCCTTAAACTTCCATCATAATCCATCGTGAAGTATTTGAGTTATTTTCCTCACAGACTGACGGCTGGACAAACAAAAACAGAACAAAAGAGTTGCACCTTGAATTGTGTTCGGACACCGAGTCTGAGCAGAGTGTCGGCTTGTTTCATCAGGATGAACTGAAACCCTTCGCAGACCATCCACAGCCGCCCACGCTCTGAAAACACACACAGACACGTGCAGCTTATTTAATATATTACCCTTTTTTAGATTTTACAGTTCAGACAGGACTAAAAAAATGTTTTATTCATCAATCAATACCTCAAAAGTTGTAGAAACTCCATTTTTATCAGTACTGTTTTCAATAAAAAGCATATTTGTCAGCATGAATCCAGGCAGACAGTCGATTCTGACTCAAATTTGGTGTCCTGTTTTGCAAATAAAGAGCTGAGTGATAGTCTCCAGTACTTTATCAGCTGAAAATCCATTTCTTTCTACGCTAACAGACTGAAAAACATTTACGATAAATAAAGATAATGTTATAGTAAAGAGCAGTGAATTACTGCAGTTGTTTTAAAGCACAAGAATAAAAAAATATATAAAAACTGATCCAAAACTGTTCACATTTAGCACTGGTATTTGAATAATTTGTTGGACTAAAAGAAGAAAACATGACGACTTCACATTATATTGTGAGATTTTAAAACATTGAAACGAGCATTTTGAAGAATATTCACAAATCAGAGAGATCTTTTCTCACAGTCAAATGTTGTTATCTATAAGTCTGAATTTTTCTTCAAAATCTTAATCATCTCTACGTTATATTGTGGCAAAGCTGGACATTGTTTTTTTTTCACTGTTTCTTTTTGTTCATGAGACTTTAGAGAATTTAAGGGTTTATAAATGTACCAGTTCTCTTGTTTCTGGTTCCTTTGCCGATGGTGGAGATCCTGGACGAGCCGGGCGTGAAGTTTGGGTCGACCACCTCTCTGGTTCTCTGAGAAGAAGAAACATTCACTTCATTAAAAAGAGTACGGCGCCACCTGCTGACAGAGAGTGAAACTACAACCTCAGAAACAAAACTTCAGTGAAGGAGGAAGACGCCAACAAAGAGGCAGGGTTTCCAGATTTAACAGGTTTTGACAATGAAAGATATTTAGTCTTTACAGTGATCATCTATAACCTTCTTCACATAAAAAAACAAAAAAACTAAACCAAACTTTAAATTAAAAAACAGAATAAAAGCCATTATGTTGAGGGAATATGGTTAAATATGAAAACAAACTCTATGTTCTGTTTGTTTTGTGGTGTTACGTTCATATTTTGTCAGATTATTCTTCTTTCTGCTCCATTTCATTCAAAATTTGACATTTCATTTTGAATTTAAATGCTTTCAATGAAGAAAATAAACATTAGAAACAAACAGAGCAGACTTGAGAGTTGAAGACTTTCGTATATGCCAGGGTTAGGAAACTGGCAGCCTAGGGGCCACATGAGGCCCCAATACTCCCCCAGTGCGACTTGAAAATCAATATCAAATACGAAAAAATAAAAATAGTGCTTAAAATATTAATTAGACCACCACCGAATGTAAGATTTATGCCAGAGCTGCCCTAAATTAACAGCATTAGTAATTACTAAATCATTTTTTATGTTTGTATATAGTTAATACACCACTATGTAGAAGGTTTTTAACTAAAATGATTTCTAATGCTAAAATAGAATTATTATTATTATTCATGAATTTTCAAAATCACTGTTTTGCACAAAAAAGTAGGGACAAGTTAGGAATATATCCAATCACAGCTACTTAGGTTGTGTGGAAAGGTTGGATGAGTTAAGAGGGACATCCAATCACAGCTGCCTTAGCTTGGTGGTGGTGGGATAAGTTGTGGAGCGATCCAATCAGAGCTCCTCTCTTTATGAATTGATATATTCATGTAGAGCAGGTTCACTGTTTGTTGTCAATTCTGGTATTGTAACTGAGATGCTCTGCCAGGTAGCCTAAATAAAGGTGACTGCATTTCACACAAAAGTTCAATTTGTTTCTGTTCATTTATACATTCAAACTTTACTAGCATTCAGTAAAGGGTTGTTAGATGTTTGATTTTATCCAAGTGTAAAACATGACTTCGGAAATTCAAGGAAACATTAAAAATGCCTTACCCTTTACACTTCATATTTTAGTCGACTAAATTTACAGTAGATTTCATCGACTAAACTGTTGTGAAATTTCATCAACTAAAACTAGACTTAAATTTTAGATGACTAAATTCTGACTAAAACTAAAAGATATTTTAGGCAAAAGACTCAAACTAAATTAAAAAGTGCTGTCCAAATTAACACTGGTGAAGAGAGAGGACTTAAAGACCCAGGATGTGTTGATCCAGTCTTAGTCCAGGCTTCAGGCCTCTGTTCACGTAGATCTGTTTGTGTCTTTCCCGTATCTTTTGTCCCCCGAAGTTCTCGTTTACCTCGATGACGTTGTGGCAAGACCTGCAGTAGAAGCGACCCTCGTCTGAGACGCCCCAGTTCACCGCTGAGCACTGAGCGCAGGGCTCCCTGTATCCGGCCTGCAGGAGCAAAGAGGGAACAAAGACACAGCTGTGATTTTATTATGACCTTAGAGGGTGGAAGACTGTTACTGCAAGAAAGGCACAACAGGGATGGGAGTATCAATATCTCTCCTGTCCATAAAGGCACAGAATACCCCAATAATAACAATAAAAATAAAAGTCACGTTTTAAATAAATTAGAATTGATTATGTTTAGTTTAGAAGACTTAAACATCAGTAAAACACAGGCCTACATAGGTATAGTTGTTTTTATTTGTATTAATAGAATAAATATCAAGTTTTCCAAAAAAACTATGACTTAAGAGTTTAATGGTGAAATTTCTGCTAAGTGAATTTTCTTTAGATTATGACTTGAAACTAAACTCAAACTAAACTGTAAGATCTGATAGTCCAGAGTCTGGACTACATTTTTCCTTTATGTGCTTTTGGTCGATAAGAAACGTATAAAACTAGAAAAGCACTCAGAGAGCGCAGACCTCCGCCAAGCAGCTCAGTTTTCCACAACCCCTGTAAAAGACACAATTATGGATCACCAGATCCACAATAGTACCAGGATCCAGACCAAACTCAGCATGTACATGGAGGTTGTTATCCTGTATGAACACAATAAGTTTTGGGAACGTCACTTAATATTTTGATTTTATATGATTTATTGAATGTCGTCAACTGGATTTCCCATTATTAAGCTCAATGTTTTTATGTTACATCAATCTGGATCGGATCCAGATGAAATTTATCTTGATGATAGAGACATGGGCCCCATATTATCCTGTAAAATTGAAAGTCAATCTGTTAAAAATATGGCAGAGATAGGATTTTTTGAAATTTTGGGATTTTTTTTTTGCATCCGGACAAATATACATATCACCACCAAAATCTAATCAATTTTAAGTTGGGCCATTACCAACATCTCCTGAAAATTTCAGCAAAACCCGTCCAGTAGTTTTTGTGTAATCTTGCTAACAAACAAACAAACAAACAAACAATGGCAAAAACATAACCTCCTTGTCGGAGGTAAAAAATCATAAACATATTAGATTAGATTAGATTAAATTAGACTGAACTTTATTAATCCCTTTATCCCTTGGGAAGAGTCCTTAAAGGAAATTAAGGTTCCAGTAGCATTGTATTGTACAAAGGTATAAAAGAACACAAGATATCAAAAAGTAAAAACGTAAAAACAATTAGCATGTATAAAATCTACTTATACGTCAATAAATGTAAATAATACATAAATTAAATTAAAATAATATTACTTAATAATTATAGGCGACAATTGGTATCGGTATCGAAAAAAATTAAAGCATAAAAAATCGGTATCGTATCGACTGAAAAAGTCTGGTATCCCCCATCACTAATAGACAATTTTAACCAAGCTAACCCTTTAATAGACCCTTTAATTTTGTAAACAGTCAAACACAATAGAACATGTGACCTTTCAACACTGATATAAAGGCAGTTAATGAGGGAAAATAAAATAACGGGTGATTATATTCAAGACTAGACTGATTATATAAAGTTAAAAAATGCATTAACTCTGCATGACGCATCAACATTTCAGTTTGATGACTTCGACTGCTGTTTCGCTTGAAAAAGTGACCGTGTAGATTTGTGACCTCCACCCGAACACGTAGCGAAGGCCTGTTTTTGACTTTTTTTTATTAATCACATCTCGCCAATATATTTGACGGCATAACCAAAGTAGAGCTCGACATTTTCCACCTTCATCATTCACGCGTACATTTGGACTAAAGTCATGAGTTAGCACAGGTACTGATTAAACCGTTACACCGCCTAGCTAACACCGATTGCACTCTCGAGAGAGACCGTCGAGCCGTTAGCTAACAGATGAATGAACGTATGAGCGTCGTTAGGTGTGACTTACCGTTTCTTCTTCATCCATCTTCACAAAAATAAAAACAGCCGCTTAAATCCTCAAGGTTTAAAAGTATTACTTCGGCTCGTCCACATGTTTGTGTTTGGAGCACGTCCGTCTTCTTCTACGCTTTTCTCTACTATGTCGGTATGTTACGCTCTGCTGTCCCCCATGGCCATTAGGGAGCACTACAACAACTATATCTTCAGGTTTTGTCATAATATCGGATTAATGAGTTTTCGAAGGGGAAAGCGCTTGAAAGTGGAAAAACAACGCGTAAAGTCAGTGGAAACAGTAACTTATTGTGTTAAAATGTGTTTTAAAGTGGTAAATTTCAACCAAATAAAAAAAAAAAACATGGTTGATTTCATGTGTAATTTGTTTCCGTTTATCTGTCCGCTCGTAGACAGCTGCAAGCGATAGTGGTTGAAAACATTGAGTGAAAAGATCTAACATTTGCAGTGAGATCAAAAATACATCTTCCTGGGGTATATGATAATTTTATAGTGTCATTTGTACCACGTACTGCGTAGAGAGCATCTTGCGTTCTCCAAACACTGAACATTCCGATGAGTACTTGAATGCAGCATCACGCCAAAGCGTGTCGCCTCAAGTATTTAACATATTTCTAAAAGTATACTCCCTGAAGTGGACAGTTACCCCAAATAAGTGCTTTTCATGTATCCTTTATTTCTTCATTATACCGTTTGCTTTGAAACGAGAGTAATTGCGCTATTTTACTATAATATTCACTTTCGACTTTATATTACTTAAGTTTAAGATTGTTTTTAAGCTCATTAAAATAACCTCTTTAATCAAAATCTGATCTATACGGAAGAAGATCAGGGCCACTGAAAAAAACAAACAATTTTTAGAGGCTGAACATGTTTTTCAAGGTTGATTTTTTCAAGTGTATGAAAAGTATGAATTCCTACTTTAATATCAGACTTGAACAAACTAACATTCCAAATAAATAAATAAAATTAGTGACCCTAATCCTCTTCTGTAGTCTTGTTTATAGGACTAAAATATTTTTTTACTGCGAGGCACGAGCACTACCTGCAGCACCTCCATGCAGCTCCATAACAACATGGCTCATAATATCTGGATTTCATTCATGAAAACCATTAAATGCATGTTTTTGACAAACGTATCACATTTAATCACCACTTTTTCACGTACAAAGGTGTAATATTCAACAATCACCTGTATGTATGTGTGGTGTTATATGCAAGATGACTATTTCCATTAAATTATGGTCCTAATATCAGATGCAAAGTTAGATGGGAGGCTTTTTAATTTGTTTTGATGCCTTGGGAATAGCATTTAAACATTAGAATCCCTTGTATGTTATTCTCATGTCCATAATAACATTATTTATGGATTTTTCTGTTGTTTGAATAAATTATGTTACTTTTTCAAGCTACTTTTCATTAAAATTATGCCAACTGTGTCACTTTACCAGTGGTTCAGTGTCAAAAAGTATAACAGTAGGATTATATTTAATCTTCGTTTTATATTTTGTATGATCTCATATATCTGTATTGTTTGCTTCACTGTCATTGATGCAATTTGTGGATGAATGAGTGAATGACTGTGAGTAAAAAGCGGATCTGGCTGAGATCATGTGTTATAAATAGGGCTGCCAGATGTCTCTTCTCCTCTTATGTAACATTAAAACACAAACATGATTTACGTTCATCTTTTTCTCTTCATGTTTCCTCTGTAGCTTCAACGCCCCAAACAACAAACACTGGAAAAAGTTAAGTCCAAAAACGACTTTTTTTGTTTTCCGAGTTTCTGGGACTCCAGCGTGTTCCCCTGAAATGTAAAGTCAACAATAAAGAAAGCGAGGTATGAAGCTGGATTTTCAAAATAAAGTCATTTCCGGGGAGTTTTGTGAAATGTAGATGGTGGCACACTTTTAACATTTGTTGGTATTGAAATAGAAATGAGCCAACAACAAAAGATTACAAGAAAAAGATTATCATTATTATGGTGAAAACAAAAAATGTAAATAAACTTTGACGACGTCAGATTCAGAATCAGAAATATATACATAGTTATAGAAACATTTTTTTATTTAACCCCTAAGTGGAAATTTGACTGTTTAAGTTGCTCTGATATGCAGTAAAGCAGTAGAATATATAATTAAAGTCTGATATTGTACAAAACAATTGATTATCATTATGATTTAAATCAATACAATGTAAGGACATATGTATGGTGCAATATTTAAAAATAGCACATAGGAAATTGATATTATATCCCAAAGCAAAATCAGTGAGAAGTGTTCTATTTTTATATTAATTGATAAATAAAGAATATTAAACTCTAAATTACATAAAAACAAAACTGATCAAAATAATATATATTTTAAGCCTTTTATGACATTTAAGAAATCATATTTTACCTTTTTAAAAATCATGTTTATTTATTGTTAAATTATTTCTTTAACACTGTTATCGCTGAGGAACATTGTAAGTTTTAACAGTAATTTATAAGTTTTCAGAAAAATGCTGTTCTAATTCTTTGAATTCATTAATCATTTGTATTATTAAGTTTTAGAAAATTCATTTTGTAATTGAAAGCTTCATCAGTACTTCTACTTCTTTTTGGTTTATATTTTATTAACCAATTAACTTTTTCAAAGGAAGTAGTTGTCTGCATTTTGTTTAGTTTGTGACTGTATTGTGTTTACCCTGATTTCTTTAACATGACATTCCTTTAAAACAATGGCTCTTGCCCCGTTCAGTGGAGTTTATTTTATTAATATTTTTTTTATATATTTTGTGCCTTGTTTTCCTTTCATTTAGTCCTTTATCATGTATATTATTACTATCATACGGTTCACCGACCGTTGGGCTTTTATTGTGAAGGCACAGAGCCTTACTTCCGCCTTCATGCTAACCGTTGACGCTAGCTTTCCTCCAGCGCTCAAGTCTTCCTGGTTTGCGGACTGAAGTCTTTTTTCTGCCTCATTTCCAAACAAAACAAAGACTAAAGATAAAACTCATGAACTCATCTTTATCTCTAAAGGGTTTTAAAGTCTTATTATGCTTCAGGATGTCGTTAAGGTCGTAAATCTGATGCGTCGAGACTTTAAACCGAAACAAGCAGCGACGACCTTTTTTCCATCCTGCGGATTAAAAAGCATCAAACATGAGACAGGAGCTTTTATTTATATCCGTTTGTATGGTTTTAACCGAGGCCGCCATTTCCCCCGCCACAGGGACAGAAGAGGAAGACTACAGTGAGTGTTTGAGATGGTTAAAGTTTTTATAAATGTGGTTTTCAGGCTCGTTACAGCAACAGGAGTGTCTCCATTCAGCAGAGAAAGTTAATATGATGGACTGTACGGAGGCTTAAAGACGCCAAAACACAATAACAACATAAAAAGATTAAGGAGAGCAAACATTATTAACTGTGATCCGTTATTATGCTGTAATAACTATAAAACAACACCAATCCTCTATTATATACGGGGATTTATGATTAACTTGACATGTAAAGATACCTATTAGAGTTAGATATTAAACTTTATTTGATATTTGATATGCTGACATTTCAAACATGTTACAGTCAATACTGATAATTATACTGATATATACACAATTTTTTAAATTTCCTTCTGCACTAGAATTGTTATTTTCCTTTTGTTGAGATGGTCCATTGTGTCAAAACATACATAAAGTGAGATTTACAACATTTGAGGTGTTTATAATCGGTACTGTTCATTATTTAATGTAGATATCCAGTGATGATAAAGCATTTTACATTCTTACATTCTGATGATATTTAAGCAGTAATAAGTAGGGATGCACAGTGTTATCGGTTTGACATCATCATCGGCTGATATCAGCCTAAAAGTTAAGTATCGTATTGGCCGATATTGAAATTTTTGCAGCTATTTACAGCCGATATATCGACCACATATATCGGCAAATTACACAAATGTACAATATTGATGCACCTTCTCATCGCTGCATGGGTACATTTAAAAACCAAGGGTTTCATTTTTGCAAGAGTTAAATGCTGTTTTCCTTGTTATACATCTGTACCTCGCAAAAAATATACTGTAACACTGAAAGAAATAAATCCATTTTTGTTAAGTACAGAGCTTGTGTTCTTGACCAGAAAACTGGTATCGGCATCAGCAATAATGAATTAAAAAATATCTGCATGTCAGGGCAAAAATCCACTATTGTGCAGCCCTAGTAAAATGGGATCCATATGGCTGATATACCTGACCAATACACTGGCACTAAATATCAGCAGAAATAAATTACAATAAATAATAATAACAATGAACAAATCATATCAATGTAACAGTATGAGCTTTTATCAATTTCAAGAAACATGGTATATAGAAATATTGAATAAACTGAAAATTCACTAAAGTGATTAGACTCAGTTTAGCAAATAAAAGACATCACTTCATTTTTAAGCAAAACATTTTTGTTTTTGACCAACCAGAGGTTTAACAGAGCATGGGATGGGAATTGGGAACCAGTGAAGTTTACACATGATTTTCCTGTTTGTTTAAAATTTCTTGGAACACAGAAAGATGGATGAAGGGGAAAAGATAAAAAGTACTGACGGATGGATTGCTGGAGAAATTAAAAAAGACGAATGGATTGTTGATGTATTGATGAAAAGGCAGACAGAGGAGTGGATGGATGGATGCAGAGGAAGATGGGTGTATGGATGGATGGATGGATGGGTGTAAAGAAAGATGGATAGGTTGGTGGATAGATGGGTGAATGGATGGATAGTTGGATGGATGGTTGGATGTAGATCCAGAAGGAAATTCAAGTGATGTATGTCCCATTTATTTTGATCACAGACAAAAATAAGAGAAGAAACAATAATCTACTACATGAAAAGAAAGTAGGGATGTATGATATTGGATTTTTACAGATATATGACATGTCGATATGTCCAAGCTCATTTTTACGAATATTAATTTTAAAATCAAAAGCACAAAGTTTTCTTTTATTAAAATGGACCTTTTCCTTTCACAGTGACTGTCCAGTGGTGTTAAAAAATCAGATGTAAAGCAAAAAAAAACAACATTTAATTCTGTAGGAAATTATATTTTTGATTAATACACATGGACACTCAATGATGACAAGGTAAAATATAATTTAATATCTACACTTTGTGCCAATATAACAGCCTTTATATGGGATATTTATGGCCAATACATACCAAGACCATGGTAACCATGGCTAAAAAATGTTTATATCTGCAGATTCTGATAATCAACTTTTTAGGCAAATATCTGCAGAAACTGATATCGTGCATCCCTAAAAGAAAAGAGTAAAATCAGGACTCTGGCCTGATGGAGTCATTTCTCCTCCGCACACCTGACTGGAGTTACAGGTGAACTTTGAACTCATAAGACAGGGTTTTCCCTCTGCAGCGTCTCTCAGGTCCATGCTGGAGGACTTCGACATCCTGCTTCTGTCCGGCCTGCAGACACACTCGGTCCGCCGCAGAGACGTGGAGACGCAGACGCACGTGGAGAAACTGCTCAGCTTTAACGCCCTGCAGAGGTCAGAGGTCACTGACAGGAGGGAGTGTAGTCTAATAATGAGGCTCCAGAGTTTACAGTGAGTGTGTTTGTGTGTCCGCAGACACTTCAGGCTGTACCTCAGGACCAACGATCAGCTGTTCACCGAGGACTTCAGAGCCGTGGTCGTAGACGAGGACGGACGGGAGCGGAGCGTACCGGTCAACAGACACAACTACTTCACCGGACACGTCATAGGTAAGACTCAGCAGCTCAGTGAAACAAATAAATAAATAAATAAATACATATATATATATATATATATATATATATTTATTTATTTTTATATATATATATATATATATATATATATTATTTATTTATTTATTTGTCTTAAATATATATATATATATATATATACACATACATACATAAATATTTAAAACTAAACATGCACTGCATAAACTTAAACCACAAACTAAATCAGAAACATACCCCCAAAAATATTAAATTTCAAATAAAAATTTTAAAAATCTAATGAAAATTGAGGTTTACATATATATAAGAAAAAGGAAATCGGCTCAAAAATTAAACTGAAACCTTTTTTAAAAAAGTTAAATCAAACCTGAACAAAATGTTACATTAAAGCAGAAAATCCCCCACATACAAGTAAACCCCATGAAATAGTTAAATAAAAAATGCACAAAGTTGACTTAATTTATCATTAAAAAGGGCTTTACCCTCGAAAATCAAAACAATATTCAGTAAAAATAGAGTAAACCCATTAAGAAATAAAAGAAAACATGAGGGAAAAAATAATGGAGTCCTATAAACCTCAAAATAAAACTTTCACAAAACCGAAATTAAAAGAAAATAAAACAACCTTTTCAGATGTAAATAGAAAACAAGCCGAATCAGAGTAGAGTTTTTCAAATCCTGGTGAAACTGCACAAGTGAAGTGAAGGAAAAAGTGAAAAATATATAAAACACAAATTGCATTAAAATCTTATTTAAAAGACATGCTTTGGAAATGAATTTAAAGCTTAAAAAAAAACAAGTCGTGCAGAAAAATTAGTAACCCCTCCAAATAAACAAACAATAATGAATTACACTAAAATAAACAACTATTTAAAACATGAAAAGCCCTGCACATAAAAGTTCTTTAAGCAATTTGTTCTTAAAAGAATATAACCCTGAAATATAGATCAATCATTCATAAATAAAAAAGTAGAAAAATGAATAAAATAAAACCAACAAAGCAATGTAATGATTCAACATAAAACATGCATAAAAATGATTAAAAAAAATCAAACTAAAACCCACAGCGTTTTTAACAATTATTGAAAAGATAAACCTGCTTAGAAAGACAATATTAAATGTATGCAGATTAAATTATACTAATTAAAAACTGAAAGAAAACCAGCACAAAAATTGCTAATAATTTAAAATAATTTAATATCAATCTCAACCTTTTTAAAAAATATTTCAAACCCATAAAAAAAGTAAATACAACTTGTGCAAAAAGTTTATTTGGTCCAAAATACCAAAACAAAGCAGCATCTCAGTAAACTAAAATAAATGCAGAAACCCGTTGTGAAAGAAAGATCTTAAAATATACAGTACAAGAGTGCCAAAAGTGAAGTTGAAACCTACAATTATATTCAAAATAGGCCCAAACATTTTTGATTTGAAATGAAACACTTTAATAAACATCAACAAAATAAAATTACAGTCTAAGAAAAGTTCAGATAAATGAGGTCATTGTTGTTGACTCATAAATAAAGTCATTATTAAAAGGGGAGATTTAAATAATTTATAAATTAACTAACATATGGAACATATATAGTCAATAATGCCAATAAAACTTGAAATTAAAATGTGTACAAATCATAGCATAAAGCCAATAGCATCCCTGTTGCTAAAATAATGAATCCAAACTGAGAAAAGTTTTCAATCATTTCATTTTTCTCTCTTCAGGGGACGAAAACTCTCGAGTTCAGGCTCACATCGACGACCACGAGTTCTCCGCTCACATCCTGACCGACGAGGCTGAGTACAACATCGAGGTGAGACAGAGGTCACCGTGCTAACATGCTAACAGTAGCAAACGTGTGGCGTGTACTGTCGGCTGTTTTGTAATCCTCAGTTTTATCACAGCTGAGCTAACAGGCGATTATTAACATAATTTACGACCTTTATCTGCTGCTGTGATGGACTCAGCCTCTCTGGAGGTTCACGTCAGAGTCCCCTGATGGCCGCCTGCTGATCTACCGCTCCGAGGACATCAGGAACCTCAGCAGAATTCACCGACCGTCAGTCTGTGGCTACATGACCTCTGACCCTGACCTCCTCCTCCCTGATGACGTGAAGGAGAAAATGTTGGAGAACAGAGAAGGAGACGGTGAGGATGTTTACACTAGAGATGTTCCGATACCATTTTTTCCGTCTCGATTTTTTCCCTCTCACGTTTGCTTTGAGGTATTAAACCCTGTTTTAAACTTACATGCTCAAGATCATATAGTGCTGGAGTTTAAAGTTTACAGTAAATAGTATGTGTGCTCCATTACATTATCTTTATGTACCTTAAAAACATAAACAGAGAAACATTTGACTCGACTTTATTGATCAAGTTCTAGTCCCTTTCATAAGGGTTAGGGGTGTACCTGAAGTATACTTCAGTAAACTAAAATGCTGACTAGAAGTATATAGCCATTACAAGAGAAGTTGTTGGATACTTGAAAGTGTACTTGGGTAAACTTAAAATGACCTTATAAAGTAAACTTAAAGTATACTTTTATAAACTTAAAAATGTTCCAATTTAGTCAGAAGAAGTCTTAAATAAGTATCAGGGTTCCCTGGAAAACCTGGAAAATGATTGACCAATTTTCCAGTCATGGAAAACATTCAGAAAATGAGGAAAATAGTAAAATGTCCTGGAAAAGCTTGAGTTGTCCTGGAAAATTATTTACCTTCCTTCTACCTTGTTAGTGAACAAAAATCAAACATGTACTTGGTAACTAATGCACACTTAGCCATATAATATGAGTAGATAAAATAATGCAAGTTAAGGAATAAAATATAAAAACTCAAAACAATGGTGACAAAAAGAAATAATAAAAAAATGGCAAAATAAAATTTAGGCAACTTAAACAGTTAATTAACTCAATATATTCATAAAAAGGTAGAGTAAATAAAGATAAAACATAAGTATAAATCATAAAGATATAATAGTAGGAAACTACATTAAGGCCAGACTGAAATGATAGCTAACAGACAATGTTCATGCCTGAGATTTAGAAATAAATACACATTAAGGGTGGATGAAAACGTCCTGGAAAAGTCCTGGAAAATGATTTATAGAAAAGAGTGGGAACCCTGAGTGTACTTTCTAGTACACTACAAGTTTTACCATTTTACTTGCTATACTTATACTCAAGCATACTTAATAAAATGAACTTCAAGTATACTACTTTCTGCTAAGGGAAGTGACATATTTCTGAAGGATTATCTTTAACCAAAAGTGTCCTGAGGAAAATTCTTCATATTTGAGTTTTTAAATCTCAGAGTTTTTTGTTTTTAACACTCAGAGTCGGTGGCGAGGGCGAAGCGTCAGGTCCCCGACCATCAGAAGAACACGTGTCCTCTGCTGCTGGTGGCTGATCATCGATTCTTCAAACACATGGGACGGGAGGAGGAGAGCACCACCCTCAACTACCTGGTCAGTAACAGCCTGTTTTTCACCTATGTGACAGCTCATACACCATTGCGAGACTGAGCACAGCAGCATAGTTTAGTAGTTTATTTCGTGACATGTAAAAAAAAAAATAAATAAATGGGAAAATAATCATACAATAGTAGACAAACATGACAATACAATACAAAACTAACAAAATGTGAAAACAAAAGATGAAAATGGAATCTATGATTTACATATCCAAAAAGGAGTGGGAAGAAGTAATACTTATTTAATCCCACCCCTTATCCATAACATATTATTTGGCTTCCTTATCAATATAAATCTATAAAACACAACATGACACAAGGTAGCTATACTACATCAGCAAGGTCTCTCCCAGGCAAAGACGTTAAAATCCCCTGCTGTGTTCTCAGATCGAGCTAATCGACCGCGTGGACGACATCTACAGAAACACATCCTGGGACGAGGAGTTTAAGGGCTACGGCGTTCAGATCCAGCAGGTGAGGTGCATGATGGGAGCAGAGAACAACTGGATTTAAAAAAAAAAAAACAATAGTTGACTCAGCTTCATGCAAACATGTTCCCAGATCATCATCGAGAAGAGCCCGACTCCAGTGGGTCCAGGAAAAAATCACTTCAACATGAGGGGGAGTCCAGTGGAAGGAAGAGACGTGTGGGACGTTAAGAAGCTGCTGGAGGTAAAAGCAAACACCTGATCATCATTTAAAATATTGTTTAATGTTTAATATTCAGGAAGAGATATTAGAAATATGACTAACTCTGTAGTAACCTATAAATGTATTGTGTAGTATTTCAACTCCACAAACCAGAACAGGGAAAAAGTCTGACTCGTGTTTGTTGGCAGATCATTCTGTGGCCCTCCTAGAAAATTAAAATGCTGCCTGATACTGAGTGATTAGCATAAAAGTGAATATTGAAGTGGGTTTGCTCTATGTAGACTAAGTGGATATTTGGTTTTCAGACACTTCCTTATTTAAGTGAAGGAAAAAAAATCGAGTCTGACCCTAAACGTCTCGTGACTTTGTCGTCTTGGCAGCAATTCAGCGTGGACATCGCAGAGAAAGCCTCCAACGTCTGCCTCGCTCACCTCTTCACCTATCAGGACTTTGACGAGGGCACTCTGGGTCTGGCTTACGTTGCCCCATCCAAACCTGACATCCCCGGTGGCCTCTGCTCCAAAGGTAGAAATCTTTAAAACGAATGATAGTAATAATATTTAACCTTTACTGAGGAGTCAGGTGTAGGCTACACTAATTGTGTTATTTCTGGTTGCATTGAAGAGACTGTCCTCAAGACAAAAACTAACAAAGTTCAACGAAGGCGGTGCTAATAGCTCTGTAAACTGTGCTGCTGCTTAAAGGGATACACCAACTTTTTTTTGTTTTCTTGTCTTGCCTCACTCCAGAGTCCATGACAAGCAGATACACACCATTCATTCAACTGTGTGTGCAGTAACAAGGAAGAGACGGCCAAAGCTACTCCTAAACAGAGGCTTTGTTTTGTTGACCTTCTTATAAGCACGTCCACTGTGGTTTGTGCTAGAGATGTGACGTTCGCCAACGAGTCGACTCTTTTGAACAGCTTTTTTCAGTGAACAACGAAAACCGATTTGCAGTTGTGAGTGAGCCGTTCATTTTTGCAGGCAATTAGCATTTAAGAATGGCTCGCAAATGAATGGCTCACTCTCAACTGCAGATCGGTTCTCGTTGTTCACTTAAAGAGCTGTTCAAAAGACTCAACTCGTTTGTGAACATCACATCTCTAGCGCAAGTAGGTCAACAAAATGAAGCCTCTGTCAAGGAGTAGAAGAAGATAACGTAACATAAAACAGTAAAAAACGAGTCACAACGAGCACACAAGACCGTTTAGAGTTGCTGAAGAATTTATCTGATGACTGTAGGCAGAGCCAGGCTAACACTTCCCATTGACTCCCAGTGTTTGAGCTAAGCTAGTTAGCAGTCGGCAAATAAATGTTGCCGTATCCCTTTAATAGCTCAGAAATCACCAAAGTTTATCATCAAGAAAGTCATTTTCCAATTTCTTATGACAGTGCTGAATCAGGTCTGTGATTTTGCTGAAATACTCTCCTTCCATTAGATAAGTTTATCTTTTTAATGACAGACCTATCTGCCGACATTTACAGCCAAACTATTGGACATTTATACTCTTTAATGGCTGAATTATGTGCAGAATGTATGAATGTACCCTAACGCTTCACCTTGTATCACTGACACTTAAAAACAAAAGTGTCCTTTTCAGAGTACGAAATGTTGTTTTTGTCCTGCACTTGTGCCCTTGTGCACTCCATATGCTTGATTAAACTGGAAAGAAATCAGGTTAGTTGACAGGGCAGCTGCACAGGGGTGAATTCTGATTGGATGACAGCTGTAAATGAAACCAAGGACAAAGTGCTGTTAGTGAACAATAATGATGGAACAAGAGAGAAACCATGAAGAGAACATGAAACAGGTTCTGAATCTGTGCATCATGATACACAAAAATAACCATCTTTATTTTCCTTTTTCTCTTGGAGCATGCCCCTCATCCTCAAACGAACACAGAGCGATCTACCTGAACACCGGCCTGACCAGCACCAAGAACTACGGGAAGACCATCCTCACCAAGGTGAGCCGCATTTAACCCTTAAACTCAAGGTCATTTTTATGCTCAGTCTGCCCTGATTTATATAATTTTTGTGTCACTTAGAGCCTTTTTTTATGAGGGACAAAATCAATCATAATCGTAAGTCAAGTTTTGTAAAAAAAAAAAATCTTTTTAAATTTTACAACATTTTAGTCGATGAAATCTGCTGTAAATTCAGTCGACTAAAATATGAAGTGTAAAGGGTAAGGCATTTTTTATGTTTCCTTGAATTTCTGAAGTCATGTTTTACACTTGGATGAAATGAAACATCTAATAACCCTTTGCTGAATGCTAGTAAAGTCTGAATGTATAAATGAACAGAAACAAATTGAACTTTGTGTGAAATGCAGTCACCTTTATTTAGGCTACCTGGCAGAGCATCTCAGTTACAGTACCAGAACTGACAACAAACAGTGAACCTGCTCTACATGAATATATCAATTCATAGATAAGGTAGCTCTGATTGAAACGCTTCCCAACTTATCCCTCCACCATGAAGCTAAGGCTGTTGTGATTGGATGTCCCTCTTAACTCATCCAACCTTTCCACACCACCAAAGTACAGCTGTGATTGGATATATTCCTAACTTGTCCCTACTTTCTACATGACCAAATTAGGTCTGACTGGATTAAGTCTCTGTCAAAAATTTTAGTCTAGTTTTTATTTGTTGATGAAAATGTCAGTTTAGTTTTAGTTTTTGTCCATGTGCACTTGTTTTTATTAGTTACTGTTACAATTGACGAAAACTATGATGAAAATAATTAGCCAACAAAATTAACGCTGGTGAACAGGTGGGTTTTGAGTCTGGATTCGAAGAGGGCACTTCACAGCTGGATTAAAATAATTCTGTCAGGGATATTTTTGACCTGAAGCCCTTCGTAGATTAAGAAAAGATTGAGGTTACAAACAGAAACAAAAATCCACCAAATAAATGTCAGGTTAAAATGCTCACCTTTTGTTCTTGTCCCCACAGGAAGCAGACCTGGTGACGACTCACGAGCTCGGTCATAACTTCGGAGCGGAGCACGACCCCGACAACATCCCGTACTGCGCCCCCAGGGAGGATCAGGGTGGGAAGTACGTCATGTACCCCATTGCTGTGAGCGGGGACCACGTCAACAACAAGGTACTGGCTGTTTATCTCAGCAGGTTTCACAGGCTGTTCGATTATTAAAGCTGAACGAGGTCTCTGTGTGTCCAGCTGTTCTCTAACTGCAGCAAACGCTCCATCGTGAAGAGGCTGAAGTTCAAGGCTCCGTCCTGCTTCAAACAGAGGAACATCAACGTGTGCGGGAACTCTCGCGTGGAGCAGGGCGAGGAGTGCGACCCCGGCCTGCTGCACATCAACAACGACCCCTGCTGCACCACCGACTGCAGGCTGCGGCCTGGACTTCAGTGCAGGTAGAGGGGGCAGCATACACACCAAGACCAACCATCTGACCGTCGTGCCCAACATGGGGTCCTGACACCCCTGGGGGAGCTGTAGAGGGTCTTAGGGGGGTCGTGAGGATCTGGAGGTTTTTAAAAGTGGGTTAAGATACATAAACTAACACAATGATAACACATGAAGAGGCCACGACACATGGACGTTAGGGCTGGGTATTTCCAGCAACCTCACGATACGATACGTATCCCGATAAGCTTAAATTATGGACATTTATTTTGCCTTTATCAGAATTCCTGACAACTTAAAAATAAATTTTTCATTGTAAAAAGAAAAATATTGTTCTACAACACAAGACTCTTAAATTTAGGTCCTCAAAGATTTTTAGAGGTAAGTTAAAGTTTTGAACATGTGCTTCATTCATGAAGTTTGGCTTCAACTTTGAACTGTGCCGTTGATAATATCACCCAGAGTGTATCAACAACAGCTGTCATAGCATTTGAGGCGGTATCGATTCTGTAGAATCAGTATCGATACACGTATCGGCAAAGAGTGCATGGCGATACTTTGCCTCTCATGGCGCAGATGCATCAAGAAAACTAGAAAAGCACTCAGAGAGCGCAGACCTCCATCAAGCAGCTCAGTTCCAGCTGTGGCTTGTCCACAACCCCTGTTAAAGATACAACTCTGGATCCCCAGATCCAGAATAGAGCCAGGATCCAGACCAAACTCAGCACATAGATGGAGGTTGTTATCCTGTATGAACACAACAAGATTTGGGAACATCACTTAATATTTAGATTTTATATGAATTATTGAATGTCGTCAATGGGATTTTCATGGGATTATAAATTTCATTGTTTTTCTGTGACGTCAATCTGGATGAGATCCAGATGAAATTTACCTTGATGATAGAGACATTGACCCCAAATTATCCTGTGAAACTTGAAGCGAATCTGTTAAAAAATGGCAGAGATATGGTTTCTTAAAATTCTGTCCAGTGTTAACTTGTGGGATTTTTTGAAATTTGGGAAATTTTTGCATCCAGACAAATATGCGTATCACCACCAAAATCTAATCATTTCTAAGTTGGGCCGTTACCAACATCTCCTGAAAATTTCAGCAAAATCACTCCTGTAGTTTTTTTGTAATCTTGCTAACAAACAAACAAACATGCGCTGGCAAAAACATAACCTCCTTGGAGGAGGTAAAAATGTGGGGAGCGCTTGCAGAGAGGATCTGCGTCCACGCACATGCAGCCAAATAAAATAAGTGGAAAATGGTCTTGATGAAACAAAATGCTCTCAGCTTAACTTGAACACACGCTTTTTTAACCCTTGTTTGAGTTAAAAAGGTTTCGTCTGTCATGTACACTCAAAAAAACAACGCATCTCTGTGTGGTCAACCTTTAGGGGTTGAGTTTCTTTTAAAGAGTTTGCACTAACGTGTGCAGGTTCATCTTAATTTATTTTTATTAAAGAAAACAGTGACAGTTGGTGTTTGTTTTGCTCAACAGTATGTCAGTTCTTAACCTTGTGGGTCCCAGAGGGGCTCGACTATTCTTAGATACAACTAGGGGGGCGACCTCAAGGAAAACACCAGGGACTGCTGGTCTAGGACTTCTATTTTTGTCGTCCTTGCATCAGTAAGGTGTAAACATGGTTTAAATTTTACTAGAGTCATAGTCAAGATCATAGATTAGATTAGATTAGATTAGATTAGATAGAACTGTATTAATCCCTTAGGACGACTCCCTTAGGGAAATTTAGATTCCAGCAGCGTAACAGCACATGGGTATCAGAAAGTTAAAAAAAATTGCAAATATAAATTTAAATATAAATAAAAATAAAGCTACTTGCTGGCGACTGCTCCTTCCCGTCCTCTGTCTTTCACTGGTGAAGGAGCAGTCCTGGGCTGAACAGGCTCCTCTGGTTACTGATGACGGTGTGCAGAGGGTGACTGGCATCGTCCATAATGTCCAGCAGTTTGTCAAGTGTCCTCTTCTCTGCCATATATATATATAAATATATACATGGCAGGGGGGAACAAATAGATACCTAGAACAAATGAGCAAAGATTTAATTTGATGTGTTGCTCATGTTGTTCTCTCCCTTTTAGTGACAGAAACAGCGCGTGCTGTAAAAACTGCATGTTTGAAGCTGAAGGTGAAATCTGCCAGGAGCCCATCGATGCCACGTGTAAAGGACACTCGTACTGCACCGGTGAGCCCTGAGGGTTAATGATGGAGTGATGAAGCTGTGAGTGTCCGCACGCTCTCATCCATGTTTGTTTGTGTGGACAGGAAACAGCAGCGAGTGTCCCCCTCCAGAGGACGCTGCAGATCAGACGGTGTGTTTGGACAGCGGAGAGTGTCTGAACGGAGAGTGCATCCCGTTCTGTCAGGCCGTCCTGAAGCTGCAGCCCTGCGCCTGCAACGGTACGAGAACTGAGAGGAGAGTCACTTAATAGCTTTACAGGGTTTCTGCAGAGATCAGCCGGTCCAATTTAATGCCTTTTAATGACATTTTAATGACATTTTAATGCTATACTGTATCATTTTTAGTGCCATGACCGTGAAGTCAAGAAAAATTACATAGGTTTGTTTTTTGCACAAGACGATTTTTATATGAATACTACCCCTACAAATATCTCATCTTAAACATATCAGAACTTATGGAGCTGAGAGAGAACTTATATCACACTGAAGGGTGACCACTAGTTCCTCTTTAAGGCATGTGCCTCAGTTCGTTCGTTTTCTTCCTGTTACAGCCGATTTGTGGCCGTCGGCCTGCATGTGTGATTTCACGGTGTTGACACCCGTCGTACCAAGCATAATTTTTTTTTTTTTTTTACAAAACACTGCAAAATCCTTCTCCGTCTTGACCACCAATGGGCTGTAGCCATTCTCTGAATTCCACGTTTTCTAGCCATTTTTGCTTTGGAATCTGCATTTCCACTTTCCCTTATCTTCCTCCACCTTGCCCAACAATTGAACACGACCGGCCAGAAACAGTTATCACAATGGTTCTGTATGTTTACTCGAGTGTACATGTCTGGTGAATCACAGTTTATAAATATATATTATAATCAGGGTTCCCACACATCTTAGACAACCTGGAAACTTTGGAAAATGATTGACCAATTTTTCAGTCAAGGAAAACATGAAAAATGAGGAGAAAATTAAAATGTCCTGGACAAACTTGAATTGTCCTGGAAAATTATTTAGCGTCCTTCTACCTTTTTAGTGAACAAAAATCAAGCAAAGGGAAATGAAGTAAAAATGTAGATAAAATAATGCAAGGTAAGGAATAAAATATAAAAACTCAAAACAATGGTGACATAAAGAAGTAATAAAAAAATGGCAAAATAAAATTTAGGCAACTTAAACAGTAAATCAGAAAAAAACACAGATAAAAAAACAAGTATAAGCAATAATTTATAATAGTAAGACACTACATAAAAGCCAGACTAAAAAGATAGCTAGCAAATGTCCTGGGAAAGTCCTCGAAAATGATTTCTAGAAAAGAGTGGGAACCCTGATTATATTATTATTATCATATATTATTAAATATTTGTTTTTTAAAGTACAGAAAGATTTTTGATGCCACTGACAATCAAATTTAATGATTTTAATGCCATTGAAGGTCTTAATTTTCCCAAAATCAATTTAATGATTTAATACTTTTTAATGCCCTGTAGAAACCCTGATTTAGTTTTTAAAAAACTCAGGAGATAGAAATAAAACTTATGTCTGGTTTATATAACACGTTCTCATGAAAAGGTCACTCCAACGTTTTTCTTTCGCAGAAACCAACTCGTCCTGCAAAGTCTGCTGTCGGAGCAGCAGCGGCACCTGTGCCCCCTACCAGGACCAGACGGGGAGCTTCCTGTTCCTCCGTAAAGGCAAACCGTGCACGGTGGGCTTCTGTGACGGAGCGGTGAGTGTCCTCCGCTGCCCCCTGCTGTCCCAAACACAGAGCGGGAGCCTCGCCTTACAGGTGTGATTGTCTCTGCAGGGGAAGTGCAACAAGCAGGTCCAGGACGTGATCGAGCGTCTGTGGGACTTCATCGATAAACTGGACATCAACACGTTCGGGAAGTTTCTGGCTGATAACATCGTGGGGTCAGTGGTGGCGTTTTCTCTGCTGTTCTGGGTCCCCTTCAGCATCCTGGTTCACTGCGTGGTGGGTCCAGACACTTAAAACACACGCATCACATACTTTTATACTAAAGTGTTTTCACTGAGGGCTCTGTACGAAAATATCAGGGGCTGCACTGACATATCTTCGGTTTATTTAGGTTGGTAAAACCAGTCCAATTTAGGTGAAGATACTCTTTGTTAATGAGTTAGCTTTAAAAACAGCATATATGAAGTAGGGCTGGGCATTGTTAAGAACCTCACGATTTGATTCGTTTTCAATTCTTTAGGTTGTGATTCGATTCAGTGTTGATTTAAATGCTTTGATGTTGCATATCACAGACATCACAAGGCAGTAAACAGCATTTAACAGTGAATTTATGCATTTCTGTATGGACAGAGGTGTTCCCAAAAACTTAACACACGTGGATGTTTTTTTTTTCTTTTGAGGAGGAGGAGGAAAACCTCTTTTTTCAGAAACACCCTCGTACATGTGGACATACCCTCAGTTTGTTTCTTGAAATGAGCCTCAGACATTATTCCAGCCAGTTGGGTGCAGCTGATCAAACTCAGATCTGCAGCTGGATGCAGCACAGCAGAGGATGAATGATCAGGCTGAAATCTGGCAAACATTAAAATAAGTCACACGACTTTAAAGTTGGATCAGAACCACCTTGATATTTCTTAGAGAAAATCTGGCCTACAAGAAAAGCAAAAAGATAAAATACAGTAGAACAAAGTGTTTTAAGTGTCATATGAATAAAATGATCTTTCTCAAACAAGTGGATGATTTTGGGAAGTATGTACTAACCTGTTTTATTTCCTCTCAGGATAAAAAGCTGGATCAACAATATGAACAAACCACCAAGTCTCTGTTCTTCCCCAGTGTAAGTTTTTATGTTTAAAAAATATATGATGAGAATTTTTAATGAAAAATGTCCAGGATTATGTCTTGAAATCTCCCAAAATGCTGTGGTTCTCCAGTTGATACCTCCC
This sequence comes from Cetoscarus ocellatus, assembly GCA_037902135.1. Classification (NCBI taxonomy): domain Eukaryota; kingdom Metazoa; phylum Chordata; class Actinopteri; order Labriformes; family Labridae; genus Cetoscarus; species Cetoscarus ocellatus. The sequence goes on along the minus strand of JBAMNC010001700.1, from coordinate 165,344 downwards.
TGCTGTAATCATCTGCAGGCCTGTATTTCTAAGAGTAACTTAATTCATTTATTTTCCCAGAATGCCGAGCTCCTGAGCAGCCTGGAGTCCGCATCGGTCCGAATCTTCAAACCCCCGACCTTCCCGACCTCGGCGTCCTCCACGGGGCTTCGTTTCCAGCTGTGCGGTCCCCAGCAGACCAGCACGCCCCCGGTCTCCATCGCCGACTACATCCCAAACCCCGCCCCCTTTCCTGGCCCGGGCCTCCCGCCTCCGGACCCCCGCATGGCTACCATCCAGGAGGACCCCAGCTTGGACTCTCACCTGGACGAGGACGCCCTGGAGGAGGCGTTCGGGAGGCCAGCGGGGGCGGCGCAGCGCTCCTTCGAGGACTTGACGGAGAAAAACATGTCGGGTCGCAGCGAGAAGGCGATGATGTTCAGACTGCAGCGGCAACGACAGATCAACGCCAAAGAGACGCAGTGCTGAGGGACAGCTGCTAGTGTTGGTTTAATCCAAGTTTGTGGAGAAGAGAAACAAGTTTAGACGTTTCTGCACTGAGAATTCTTTTTTACTTAAACTCAGGTTTCGTCCCAAAGGCTCCATAAAACCACTTTTTTATTTAAAGAAGCTAAAACACATTTACTGCATACAAAGATGGACGACATGTCTCAGCATCCCTAAGATGAAGCCAAATAATGGCTATCATAATTATGGAATATTAAGCTTTAATATTATGCTAAGTAAAATAAGAAAATAGTCAAACTTCACTCCTTTACAACAAAAATTGCAAACAAACTCCTACACACTGGCAATGTGCAATCAGAATCAGAATTGTTTTTTATTGCCAAGTATGAGACACGTACAAGGAATTTGACACCAGCAGGTGTTACCTTCAGTACAAAGGAAGTAAAAAATAAGCATAAATAAGGAGTTAGAAAATAAAATGTAAAAAAATGAAAATAATTCTTAACAAATGCAGCATATACACAAAATGTACATCAGGATCGTATAGAAACATCCGGGAATATTAAAACTGTTGGGGGGAAAAATGCTGCTATTTTGTGTCAGCTATTTATGCAGTTTTGCAAATGAACAGTGCAGCTATTGAACTGACCGATATCGACCCTCTTTGCAAACAGATGATTATTTTTGTGTCAAACCAATTTCTTGCTGACATCTGGCACACCTAACTGCCAATTTAGAGAAAATCCTTCATTTATGTGGATAAAATTGACCTTTTGGACAAACTGCGACACGAGAGAAAAAATGCAGCTGTGGGAGAATCATGCCAAAAGAGGTCGTTGGCATCGGCTTAAGTTATTATTTCACGCATCGACATCAGCCGTGATTTTGACAGTTGGTGCATCACTACATAAAAGAGGTCATATTATGCTTTATTGAGTTTTACGTACCCTTTATAATTATAGAGCACTTCTACGCACAAGACAACATAGTCTGCTGCATCTGGACTTCTCCCTCGCCTCCAGTGAACAGCATCAGTAGCTGCCTGAAACGTTTGATTCCCTTCCCCCCTAAATAGACCTACCAGTATGACATCACACTGCTGTTTCTTCAACCGGGCCCATGTGGAGGAGGGGCCTCAAATGACAACAGCCCCTACTGATCGTCTCTAGCAGGTATCAGAATATATATATGGACTGAAGTCAAAATATGACCTCTTTGAAACGTAAGAAGATTTTTATACCGACAGAACTTCAACTTTTTGCCGAGCAAATGAGCTGCAAAATTAGTTTTTTAAAAAAAGCCAAAGATGTGACGTTTTTTTAATGTAAAAATAAACATTTTAATTTTATTAATCACCATACCAAAGCCTTCATAAATAGCTGATTTAGCGATCTGATGAAAATGCTCATTGAGTTTTTTATTTACAATTTCAGGCTGTTAAAGTCAAGGTCCTTCTGCCAGAATCTTGATCTATTTTTACTCATGAAGTGTTTAAATGAAATATTTCCCCTTTAACTCTGATCATATTTTTTATATACACAAACAAGAGCTTATAAAAGTGAACATATTTTAACCACTGTATTAAAGCTGAGAATGTTATTGGCTGAAAAGGACTGCATGTTTTTGTTGATAAAAATGAAATTTTTACTTTGTTTAGGTTTTACCACTTTGATACACTCACTGGCAACTGCATAAGCTACCCCCATTTAACTGCTCCTTGATACATAATAGGTTATCAGTCAATCACGTGGCAGCAAGTCAATGCATTTAGGCATGAAAGCATGGTCAAGATGCTCTAACGGAGCATCAGAAAGGTGCCGTAGGTGATTGTTAAGGTGGTATTTTTGTTGGTGCAAGCTGGTCTGAAAAGGAGGTTCAACTCGGTACTAGCATGGTGTACCTAATAAAGTGGCTGCAGAGTGTCATTGCAGCAGTAACGTAAATTAAACCAAATTAAGAAAATGTATATTTTAGCTCACTGTATGGTACCATCCTGTATTTTTTTAAAGCCATTCTGCATGAAAATATATGTTTAACTGACAATCAGTGCCTTTTCTTCCTCTGTGGTTTTTAAATCAGTACAGTCAGTATTTGTTTTATTGTGAGTTTAAAGTGTGTTTGTGCCATATTCTGCCAAATATGTTACTGTCACTGAATTTTAATCTGTTCTTTGAATTTATATATTTTTAATGTTGTCATGTTGCTGTGTTTACACCCGTCCATCCGTCTGCTGTTTTAAGTATACCATGTTTTTATGTCTGTTTCTGAACGCTGGTGAGCAATAAAGATGTCATTGAATGACAGGGAGATCAGAATTTTGAGTTGGCCTGCGCTCCATCCACACTTTGCTCCAGCATCACAGGACTATAGGTACAAACAAAGGGCTAAGAAAGGAATCGCCTCCTTCTGTAGGATCATAAAAACAAACTTATTTAGTTTGGAGGACCTGCGTCAATCTTATGGGTTAAACAAAGAAGATTTCTACTGTTACTTACAGATTTGCCTTTTTTTTTTTTAAAGATATACAGACTTTTGATTAAGCTGAACCCCCAAGAAGAATAAAAATATTTATTGATGGTTATGATTCAAAAACTCCCAAAGTTGGCAAACTTACAAAAGTTTCATTTTGATGAATAAGAATTCAACAGATTATTTTAAACAACGCTAGGAACACAACAGTTCAATTTGTTTCTGTTCATTTATACATTCAAACTTTACTATCATTCAATAATCGTATTAGAGGTTTCATTTTATCCAAGTGTAAAACATGACTTCAGAAATTCAAGGAAACAGAAAAAATGCCTTACACTTTACACTTCATATTTTAGTCGACTAAATTTACAGTAGATTTCTTCTACTAAAACAATTTAGATGACTAAATTATGACTAAAACTAAAAAATATTTTGGGCAAAAGACCATATCTACAACTAAATTAAAAAGTGCTGTCAAAATTAACACTGTTTTGTACCTATACTTCTTTAAACTATTTCATACTTTTATGTTTTTTTATTTAATTATCTGATTGCACAGGAAAAGGAGATGCTCCCCAATCTTGTTGTACATTTAGTATACTGACAACAAAGGGCATTCTATTATATTACACAATTATATTTCTATTCTATTCTAATTTCATGTTTTTCTTTCAAATACACTTAAAGAAACATACTCATACAAATGACGGCAGGACAAAAAGTTTATTCTCAGTTTTACAAACAAGTATCAAAGAAAATTCTGCAGCTTGTTGGTCCGTCTGAAGAGATTCCTTTGGAATCAGTGAGAAACAAAGAGAGTCGTCTTTGTTAAAGTATGAAAACGGGGGTTTACTCTTAAACGTTTCACTTCAGTTCATCACAGTGACGGGCTCACTGGAGAGGCCGGCGCCCCCTGCAGGTTACCTCAGTGATGGGGCTGAGGGCCTCGTACAGACGGTGAACTGCGACCTCCACCATCTCCCTAAGAGACTCATCCTCTGCGCACGAGACGGTCTGCAGGGGAGACAAACAACACGGAGATGTTTCTCTCTTTATTTTATGGTTTTTAGTTCATGACTTGACATCCTCACACCATCACACCACCACCACCTGAACATGTGACCAAGTCAGGATGGATCCAAACCTTCATGACGTTCACACCGAACTCTGACCCTATCATCTGAATGCGGAGCAGAATCCAGACTCATCAGACCAGGAAACACTTTATAAATCCTCTTTGTCTTATTTTGATTTCTGTGTGAACTGTAGCCTCAGTGTCTCGTTCTTAGCTGACAGGAGTGGCACATGGTGCGGTCTTCTGCTGCTGTGGCCCATCAGCTTTAAGATTGTGCTTCCAGAAACGATTTCCTTTACTCCTTGGTTGTAACGAGTGGTTGCTGGGTTACTGTTGCTTTTTTTGGTCACATCAATCACTTTTCCTCTTCCTCCTTTTTTTTAATAACACATTTTATTGAGGTTTTGGAGAGGGCTCCCACTCATTTTCCAGGACTTTACTGTGCTTTTTTTTTTTAAATATATTTTGTTGATTTACTGTTTAAGTCGCCTAAATTTTATTTTGCCATTGTTATTTGTTTTGTCACCAGTTTTGAGTTTTTATATTTTATTCCTTAACTTGCATTATTTTATCTCCTCGTATTTCATGGCTAATTGTGCATTAGTTACCAAGAACATTTTTACTTCATTTCCTGTTTGATTTTTGTTCACTAACAAGATAGACGGAAGATACATAATTTTCCAGGACAATCAAAGTTTTTCCAGGACATTTTACTTTTTCTATCATTTTACATACGTTTTCCGTGACTGGAAAATTGGTCAATCATTTTCCAGGTTTTCCAGGATGCCTGGGAACCCTGAATCCCCCTTCCCAATGACCAGACAGTATAGCAAAACAGAAATAAACAGCATGCATATCTGTGACTTTATAACACTACACACAAATATTTATATCCATAAAATGAGAAATATAAAAGGGATAATAAAAATAATAATTAAACAAAAATAATACCAGAAATATCAATAATAATAAAGAAAGATAAGCTAAAATTAAAATAAAATCAGTTAATAAAAATAAATAAATAAAGTAAAAAAATAATAAAATAACATTAAAAGATAAAAATAATTGGGATTGTCCTGTTATTTCTTCTTACTGGATGGAGACTATGACTGCAATTAGATCTATAATGAGTCCCGAGCTTAATTTTTCTTTTAGTGTTGTATATTTGGGAGATGTGCCATCTGGACTTAAAAAACACGACAGGTACTTATTAAAAATACTAACTGGTAGTAGAAAGGCAATTACCAGGAAACGGTTGAATCAGGAACCTCCAGGAAGAATAGCTACTGCATGTTTGCTGTAACTAATAGTGGATCAAAAAAAAATCAAATCCAATAATCACCGAGTGGAAGGAAATAATTCAGCACATCAATAACATGGAAAAACTGCCATTCTCACTGAGGTATGCTACCAAAAAAGGTGAAAACACTGGAAAAACTGGAAATTATACTGTAACCTAAAGTGATGTCTTTTGTGAAATTTGTTCTTGAATTACAGACTTTGGACCTCAAGAGACTGGAAATTCTCACTTGCATACCTTATAGTAACCTTATCGTACATTTTAATTATGTTTTATCTTATTTTGTACATAGTTTAATCTTAATATCATGTGCTGAAAAAAAATATTGTCTGTTATGTGATGACCCTGTCTGTTTATTGTTCCATGCGTTTGTTAAAAACAAAAATATAAAAATAATGGAAATTAAAAAAGATAAAAATGGTAACAAAATAATATACATACATTTGTACATACACAAACACACATAGCACAAATATGAACAAAAAATACATAAAACTGAATCAAAAAATAAAATAAAACAAAAATAAATAAAATAAATTTTAAATAAATAAATAAAGCATTATGTTCATCACTTAATGCATTTAGCAAAATCATAAATCAGCTTCCAGCACATCCTATGTAGAAAAAAAGTACAGGGTAACCAGTCATCAGCAGCCCTTTCCCCTTTTATGCTCAGTTTGAACCTTAGCAGATCTTCTGCATTGAGTTGGTGTCATGTGATTGGCTCGTTAGCTATTTGTGAAAACTAGCAGTTGCCTCTGAAACTGTTTAAATAACTGCACGAGAAGCATTTTCACGAGACACTGGAGCTCAGGATATCTCTCGCAGATACAGGGCGCTGATCCAAACTGTTACCCAATAAAAGAAATAAAAAACGGTTTAAAAACATATTTGGAGGTAAATGCACCGTTTACCCGGCCAAGATTTGTCTGCATGGAAAATCAGTTGGTTTTTAGTGGAGGAGATCAGGAGCTTTAAAACACCGACACACTGTTGGATTTGTTGAGGTCTTGTTTCTTTGAGGTTTTGAAAAAGACTGACGTCCATTAAAGGCCACCGTACACAGCTTTGGACTGGGTGATTATGCAGTGCTTCATATTTTAAATAAAAGCCAAAAAACGAGAGAATAAAACAGGAAGTGTCGGTCTGTGAGGGTTGTTTGTACTGACCCTGGTTTCCGTGTCGATGAACGCTGTGGCTCCGTCTACCGTCACGCTCAGGTTTTTCCCGTCGCTGAAGTTTATGCAGTCGTCTCCAAACATGTCGCTGAAACAAAAACAAAACTTGAGTCTGATGGTAAAATATTCTGAATCTTCACATGACAAAAAAACCATAACATGCTCTTATTTTGAAATCTAAATGCTAGAAAATTCCTTCATCAGATTATTTTTTTTAAGTTTATTGAAGTTGACAGATTTTGTTGTAAAACTAAAAAAGGTCACTAAGCACCTCCTTGGACTCCCCACTCTTTTTCTCTTTCCCTTTTTCTCCTACCATATATTTCTTGATTCTTTATATCATTTTTTATTACTTATTTATTTTTGTTTATTTTTATTTTTTAAATAAACTTATCTAACTACTTATTTTTTTTGTATATTTTTACTAAATATGCCACTTAATCGTCTGGACACAGCTGTAATTTTTAAAAGAAATTGTAAAAGGAAAAACACAGATGTCAAAATGTATGTTTTACGTGTGTTGCCAGATCGGTGATAAAAATAAAGTAAAAAAAAAAAAAAGGTTGCTCCTTTTGAAATATGGTGGCTATGTAGATTATTATTATTATCTATATTTTTAAAATAATATTCGAAACACATTTATGGTGTATAATTTTTCAAAAATGTCATCAAACATGCAAAAGTGAATCAGTCAAATTGTTGCTTTCATAAAGAAGATTTTTCCAAATTAATTGCATTTTATACTCACTCTTCAAATATTATTTATTAGTCTCATAACCTGCATCTATAATTTTTGGAAAGCAGAATTTTGTGAAGACTTAATCCGTACACAAAAATAAGAAATAATGACATGTAAAAATGCATGTTGGCCTGCAGCTCTTTTAATTTGTATTATGAGTTTAGTTAATTAAAGTCTTATGAGAGAGGGGCAGAGTCTGTAATATTTTTCTTCTTTCTGTTCCTTTTCATTCACATTTGAGATTTTTGTTTGCATTGAATGTTTTATTTAATGACGGAATGAAACAAAGTCCTAAAGTAAACTAAAGGTCAACATCTTTTTCAGTTTATTTCAGTCATTGTGCAGGATTTAAATACACTAATGTATAGAAAACAAACAAAGTTAAATATATAAAAATAAGGATGAAGCCTTTTTTTGCATCAATCAAATATTAAACAAGAAACAAACAGGACTGAAAAGGTGCAGGCTGAAGCCTTAGCTTATTACCCCGACATACATTTATTTTATATCAGCTTTACATTCAGACAGATCAGGAAGAGAAAGTTAAAATAAAATCACAATATAACCTTTGATAACTCAACACAAACATCCCAATTTCAATACATGTTCATTAAAGCGTTCATTCATCTGTCTTATATTTATTAATAAACTTAAATAATCAGAAATCTCAAACTTACTGCAGCATGAGTCCGAGTCTCTCCACAAACACGTCCATGTCGAATGTCTCCTTCTTTCCCTCAAGAACTGAAAAACAAACATCAAACTTTAAAATAATAATGATTCAGAGTATCAATAAAAAAATCAGCAGGTATTTGAGTTTACTGACATTTCTGTGCGTTTGGGTTGGACTGGACCTCCAGGACCACGGTGGTGATGGCGTCTGCGTACATGTCATTGAGCGGGTTGGCGATCCACTAAAAAAAGAAACAAGTCTCAGATCAGGACGTCCTATTAAAAAGGTTTGGGCATAAAATTGACATCAGTGATATCAACTGTAGTTCAGGTATACTAGTACTCAGAAATTGGAGTACATGTACTTTGGTCAACTAGTGCACCAGTAGACTTTTACTACAGGGTTTCCACACGTTCTGAAAACCTGGAAAATGATTGACCAATTTTCCAGTCATGGAAAATGAGTGAAAAAGTAAAATGTCCTTGAAAAGCTTGAATTGTGGAAAATGATTTATCTTCCTTCTGCTTGCTCGTGAACAAAAATCAAACATAAGAAATGAAGTAAAAATGTACTTGGTAACTAATGCATACTTAGCCATAAAATATGAATACATAAAATAATGCAAGTTAAGAAATAAAATACAAAAACTCAAAACAATGGAGACAAAAAGTAATAATAAAAAATGGCAAAATAAAATTCTAAAAAAGCAGGGTAAATAAAGATAAAAAAATAAAAATAAACCATGAATTTATAATAGTAAGACACTACACAAAAGCCACACTAAAAAGATAGCTAGCAGACAATGTTCATGCCCGAGAGTTAGAAATAAATAGATTTTAAGTTCAGTATGATACGGTGGAGCGAGCTGTGATGGTGATGACGTGGTCATCCAACTACTACCTAATACCAGTAAGCCTTATATGCTAAAGAGGGGGTGGGCAGGGTTCCCACTCTGTTCTTGAAATCATTTTCCAGGACTTTTTAAGGGGAATAATAATCAATAAATAAAAATATTAAAGAGAAGGTGAGGGTGGCTGTTGTTTTCAATGCACACCAGACAGAAAAGTCCAGAAACAAACATGAACTTAGCTCCAGAAAATGACGAGAAAGGTTGCAGAACAAGTCTGGCTGGAAGAAGTTTTTCCTGTAGAGTTTTAATCTTTTTAAATCCTTATAAAATAAGAGAAAGTGAACAAATGGGACGGATGTTTATCTGTGTCTGACCTCCAGCAGCACCATGCCCGCCTCGTGGACCAGAGTGATGCTTTTGAAGACCCTGATGGTGATTTTCTCCGCCCCCTCCACCTGCTCCACCTCTGAAAACAAACAGACCAACAGATCTTCTCAACACACAACATTCACTCACTGGCCACTTCATTAGGTACACCTTGCTTGTTGCCTTCAGAACTTCCTCCTCTGATGCTCAGCCTGAGCTTCACCAGGTCACCTTGACCAAGTTTATATGTCAAAATGCACTGAGTTGCTGCCATGTGATTGGCTGAGTAGCTATTTGCATTTATGAGCAGTTTATTGGATGTACCTTATAAAGTGAGCTGGGCAGTTCATCAAGTTTCAGTCACAATTAAGGCCCAAACTGATAAAAAAACAAACAAGATAACTGAGGTTAAGTAATTAATGTGTCACAAACCAAGTTGTGCTTTTGTCCATGTGTTTCGTCACGTCATCACTGATTAAGTGTTAAATGTTATATTTTGGCCACAGGAGTTCATTACTGCTACCTCATTATTTGATTTATTTCCAAGTCTTATTTGTCATAATCTTTATAAATATATATAGCTTTCAAAATGTTATGTCAAAATGTTAAGAGTGATTAATTCAAACAAATGCATGTAAAGCTGTTGTGGTAAATCAATGAGTAATCAGGCGTAATAATCATGATCTCAATTTCAGTCAAAATGATCACAATCATGATTTTTTCCTCAATCGAGCAGCCCTACAATCCAGTAAAATAAGTGCAAACTGGGTAAAACTGGATGCAACATCTTTTCTAATCAGCAAAGAAAACAGAACCCAGAAACTTAAAAATGATATAATTTTTTAATATGAATTAATTATTTTCATGATCTTATTCTTTTTATTTCATATTTAAACCTCTTTATTGTGCCTTTTAATTTATTTTATGTATTATAGATAGACAGATAGACAGTTTATTCCAGACTCGAAGAACCATATCATCAAAATATAGAAGTATAAATAATGATCATTAAATAAAATATAACTCCAATTTTTCCAGGAACAAGAGAAATATCTAGTATCATTACTGAGGGTTGAGTCAGTGACATCAAAATTTCATTTTCGTCATAAATTACATTTCAACGCACAGCATGAAAAGGGGAAACATTATAAATGACAAACAGCTCGCTCGACCATCTTGGCAATTCGAAAATATTCTGAGCATCATTGTATGCCATCTGCAGCTTTTTAAAAATGTTTATTTATAGATGAATTTATCAACAAATTTTGTTATTGATACTATCAATCTGGGAGGAACAAGCAGCTGAAAACACAAAGAGAATTATCAGCCAGCCAGATCATGTTCTGGCAATTGAGTTTTCTCTTGTGCCGTCAGGCAGACGTTATAATCCGCCCCAAAGGAAAACTAATCACTACTCAAAGTCCCTCATTCGCTACTATGAAGCCCTTAAACACAGACCACACACATTTTAAATGACTTTATTTAAAGGACATTATTTATTTCCTGTCTTATTTATTTATTTTATTACTGTTCTTACAGTTTTGATCTTTTATCTTATCTTGTTTTATCTTGCTCTATGATTTGTATGCATAGTCTACTTTTAATGTTGGGGCATCTCCCTCTGTCCCATGCTTAAATATGTTCCCTTGACGATTGATTGATCATTTATTTATGTTGTTGACTGACCGTATGCATGAATGTACACTGGAAAGCTACAAATGAATTGCCCCTTGTGGGATAAATAAAGCTGTCAGAACTGAAGTGAACTGTTATTTATATATGTTTCAAATGAAGTCCCAGAACGTTGTTTTGTAAAATTGAAAAAAGAGAAAAATAAAAACAGTTAAAAAAAACTTGAACATGAAATAATTTCAATAATAAGTTGAATGACCTGCAAGGCTGCGGAGCTGGCTGACCAGCAGTGAGATCGGCCCAGTGTACGGGATGGCCAGAGTCTGAGTCACGGTGCCCAAAGACAGATCCGTGTAATCTGGACAAACAGAGGACAAAAACAGTCAGAGACAAAGAGGACAAAAACAAACAATAAAGACAGTATGAGGACAGACAGGACGAGGGAAGGAAAACCAATTCCAGCAGAGAATCAATAACAACTATAATAACTTTAAAAACAAATTCGAGGCCTACCTTTTTATTCTGGCTTTTACCTGAACTAACTTTTAGTGATTTTATTCTTATTACAGCACCCTTTTATAATTATTTTACTTTTTACTTAATTTACATTTATTTTTATTTAATTTTAAGATATGTTTAATTTTACACTTTAATAGCTCTGATTGGATCGCTCCCCAACTTATCTCACCACCAAGCTAAAGCAGTTGTGATTGGATGTCCCTCTTAACTCGTCCAACCTTTCCATACAACCAAAGTAGCTGTGATTGGATATATTCCTAACTTGTCCCAATTTCCAACATGACCAAATTAGGTCTGATTGGATTAAGTCTCTGTCAAAGATTTTAGTCTAGTTTTTATTTGTTGATGAAAATGTCAGTTAATTTGAGTTTTTGTTCATGTGCACTTGTTTTTATTAGTTACTGTCTAGTTTTCGTCAGGGGAAAAAAGGTTGCTGATGAAAGCTATGACGTAATAATTAGTCAACAAAATTAACACTGGGCTGAAGGGAGACACTGTTGATGAATAAAAATAAAACCACGAGTTACTGACTGGAGAGGTCGGAGGGCGTCACGATGTGGTAGTTGAAGTTTCTCTTGATGAGGATCCCAGAGACCCTCTGACCCTGAACACACTTCCTGTCCGTCAGGGAGCCCATCACCTGCAGCAAAGCACACTGGGAGTTATTGGGGCCGTACACAACACATTCATGATTTACAAACTGATTCAGAGTGTCTGTGGATTTAGACCTTTGCCAGTTTCTCTCCTCTGAAGTTCAGCGTGACGGCCTCTGTGTTTTTCGGGTTGTGGACTTCGATGTCGACCTCGTCGTTATCTTCGTACTCTCGGATCAGAGCCGCTTTCAGGCGGGCCATCTCGTTCTGCTCCCCGTGAACCAGAATCTGAAGACATACCAGAAAACCTCATTGACACATGTAGCTGCTACATCACCTTTTAAGAATAGAAAATAATAGATAAACCTTCATTCATCCCACATGGGGAAATCTGCAGTGTTACAACAGCAAAGTACTTGCACATGAGAATATTAAAAAACTTCTTAATTTTTCATTGTAACAGTGCACTAATGACATCTATGACAACAGGGACTTTAAATGGACAAGAGTCCATTAGAATTTAAAACTAATTTCACGTTAAATAAAACACAAACAAATTTATTTAACAGAGTACAGCACATTAATGAAATCTAATTTATCTTTGAAGCATTTCAGTTGTTTCCTCGTTCCATAGTGTTTCCTTTTCTGTGTGTATTTATGAATAAATAAAGTTAATGTGATTACCACGTGTGGCGGTTTGAGCGCTCGGATGAACTCGCTGGTCTGCTGGTAGTCTGTGTGAGCGGAGAAGGAGATGTAGTCCACGGACATCTTCAGAGGAAGCTTCTGGCCTGACATGGTGGTGATTTCATCGGGCTCTGTCATGATGTGCTGAAACACAAAAACACAATTAAAACCTGGTTAGGGTGTGGAGGTGTTCTTCAGGAGTTGGGCTCAGCCCTTTAGTTCCAGTCAAAGGAACTCTTTATGCTTCAGCACAACAAGACATTTTGGACAATTTCATTCTCCGGACTTTGTGGGAAGAGTTTGGGGACAGCCCCTTCCTGTTCCAACAGCACACAAGTGGGCAAAGCAGGTCCATAAAGACCTGGATGAGGGAGTCTGGTGTGGAAGAACTTGACTGGCCTGCACAGAGTCCTGACCTCAACCCCATAGATCACCTTTGGGATGAATTAGAGCAGAGGCTGTGAGCCAGACCTTCTCATCCAACATAAGTGTCTGACCTCACAAATGCTCATCTGGAAGAGTGGTCAAAAACTCCCATGAACACTCCTAAACCTTGAGGAAACCTTCTCAGAGGAGTTGAAACTGTTGAAATAGAGGTGCACCAACATCATATTAAACCCTCTGGTTAAGAATGGGACGTCACTCGAGTTCATAAGTGTGTGAAAGCAGACCAGCAACACCCTGAACAAAGGCAGTGGATCAAGACCTGGACTGTTTACTACCACTACTGCTGCTACTGGATACCTGAATTTCCTCTCTAGTATCATCTATCCAGTCCCTACATTAACTCCTGCAATCTCCCAGCATGCTCCAGTGGCAGCCTGATGAGCTGGACTCACCTTGGCGAGCGTTCCCTCCACGCAGTATCCAGCGATGATGACTCCGTTCCTCTTGTCGGTGCACCAGCTCTCAAACAGCTCTCTGGACAGGCCGCTCTGCATCATACCCGGGGACGCCATGACCACGCTGGGGCCGATGTCGTCGAAGTGGTCCATGCTCTGAAACGAAGAAGAAGAAAACTTAAGACATCAAACTTGTCCCTCTTCACGGAGGGGCAGCCCACTGAGTACGCTCACTGACCTTGAGGTTGCTGATGTGCTTGAAGACAAAGGGGTTGTTGATGCTGATGGCTTTGCGGATTTTGTCGTTCATGGCGTTGATGTAGGTCTGGTAGACGGCCATGCACTTCCTGGCCAGAGAGGAGGCGTAGTAGATGGGGATGTCGTGGAGCTCTGGATGGTTCTGCCAGTACTCATCTTAAAAAAACACACACAGATAAACAAGAAGGTTACTGCACACCCTTTAAAAAACTAATCTGAGACTTTTTTAAGCATTGACTTCAAATAAAAATATATATATATTTTTTTAATTCTTTGCTAAAATGCTCGTTCATAAATGTCAATTTTTTTTAAACAAAAACCTAATAAGCCTGGGTGCTTCTTTTTGATAATAATAGATCAGTTTATCTACTCATTACTGCAATGACCTAATCAGCCAGTCACATGGCAGCAACTCAATGCATTTTGAGTTTTTAGGTTTTAAATAGACATACCAAAACTGGACCAGGACTGAGTTCTCAGCGTTATAATAAAAGTTTTTAAGAGCTTTCAAAGACATATTGTTCAAAGGTAGACGGTAAAACCAGGACAGTCTCACCAAGGATGAGCAGCAGCTCCTGGGCTCGTCCCAGAGCGAAGACGGGGATCAGACAGCGACCTTCTCTGTTCACGATGTCGTGGACTGTGTTACAGAAACGAGCTTCCCTCTCCTCCCGCTTCTCGTGGATGTGCGTCCCGTACGTGGACTCCTGAGGGACGGACACACAAAGACAGTATCGCCTTAACATCCCAACTGCAGTGTGAGCATGCACAACAGTCACATCACAGCTACATGACTGAAGGAGGCACATCATACTGACATTTATGTGTTTGATAGAAATCCAAACTGACAGGGGCCTTGCTTCCTTCAATAAATCAATCAAACTATTGTTGTACAGCACTTTTCATACAACATATGTAGCACAAGCTGCTTCACATAAACAGAACACAAACAGGACAAAGTACGTGCAAAACAAACTCAAATAACAATAATAACAAAAAATCCAAATCAAGATAGATAGATATATAACTTGGCCAGAGAATGTTTGTTTTCCGAAAGACCGCCCCCTAGCAGGAACACAAAAAACAGCTTTTGTATATTCATGAACAGTTCTTACTGAGATTACACTACCGAGGTTACAATGGTCTGAAAAAAAAATCACAAATACCTTGAACTTGTTTCAGAATTAATATTGTGATGCCTCGACAAAGGGTATGGCCGTGGCAGCGCGGCAAAGTGAGGCCTGTCATTTTGACCATTTCTTTGGCTTACATGCTCTCCACTTAATTCCTGATGTTTAATAACAGTCCAGCTCCAAACATGTTGACAACAAAATTACCTTCATATGTCATAGCGGTGAAGGCAAAGGCGTTTTTTCACATTTTGGTCTATAACTTCTGCTTTGTTGATGATACAGTGAAAATTGCTTCAGGACTTAGCATTGCTGAAAAGGCAAAAAAATCATCAACAAGCTTCAAAGTGTCTCCATATAATTTCTCAAAAAATTAGCATTCTAAGATTTTGCCTGATAATGTCACAGCCTGATGAAACTTGATATGCAGATCAGGAGGGGCTTTTCTTTAACAATTCCAGTGTCAAAATAGAGACAAACCCAAAAAAGGCTCCATAGTGGCCACAAGAACATTTAAAAAGTTCAGCCCTGATGCTGTGTTTGACCGAAATCTATGAAATTTAGTAGTCTTCAGTAGCACTCCAAGACAAACAAAAAAGCCTCTTGGATCCATATATATATATATATATATATATATATATATATATATATATACATACACATATCTGTCTCAAAGATCTTGATTTGACAGAACTGTGTGTGTGTGATCAAGGAACTGTGAAAACGCCATCATGAGTTCAAAATGAGAAAACAATATCTATAATAAAAGTCTGTCTGATGTGACGCCACCATCAGGAGACCTACATGAAATATGCACAAACTTTGAGACAACACCTATCACAGAAACAGCAGTGTTACAGTTTAAAGCGTGACCTTGCAAATTGGAGACTTTCAGATGATGTCTTATCACTGTTTAAGAGGATTCATCATTTATCTGAAAAGTTCCCATGAAAAAAATTCACATTATTGGGGTGCTGGTTTGGTGGAGTGGTAAGCAACCAGGCACGACCCTTATACATGCTTCTGCAGGCCTGGGTGCAAATCCAGCCTGTGGCCTGTTTGCAGAGTTTCCTCCCCTACTCCCTCTCACCCACTGTCACAAGTCTATCCAGTGTGCCTCTCCCATCTATCAATAAAGGCACAAAATGCCCCCCAAAATAATCTTAAAAAGAAAAAAAACATCATATACTGCAGGAAGAATATTTTGCAGTATCAGTTTTTCCCAGTATGGTTCAGCTCTAACTAAAAGCAGCATAAACTGAATCAAAGATGCACTCACAGTGATGAGGATGTCCGGTTTGACACTTGGGATCTCTGCTGCCATCAGATGTCTGTCCTCCTGACGGGAAAAGTCTCCCGTGTACAACAACTGCAGACACAAACATATATAACCGATGTTTGGTGAATTAAACTCTGATATTTCAAATTAAAAACCCTTCTGCATTACAAAGCTCAAATCAGTGCACAAACCAGCTGAGAACTAAAAGAGGAAGGAAGAGAACGACATTTGGCGTTCTGGTATTGGTCTGACCTTGACTCCAGCGATCTCGATCATGAACATGGCGGCTCCGAGGACGTGGCCGGCGTGGTAACACCAGAACTTGATGCCCGCCACTTCCCTCACCTCGTGGAAGTTGATGGTCTCGATCTTCTCCATGCTCTCCTCCAGATCTGTCTCTGTGTACAGCATGTCGTCTGCTGAGATGTTACTGCAGAAAAGACAACAAAGTCCTGGTCAATATTCCTCAAACACAACCATAAACTGTTTAAATTAAAGGGATACGCCAAATTTGTTTTTCTTTTCATGTCTTGCCTCACTCCTGAGTCCATGACAAGTAGATAGACACCATTCTTTCAACTGTGCGCACAGTAACAAGGAAGAGACGCGCAGAGCTGACCACTGCTAATTAGCTTAGCTCAATCACTGGAAGTATGTGGGTAGTGTTAGTCTGCCTCTACCTACAACCATCAGATAAACTCTTCAGCAACTCTAAACGGTCCTGTGTGCTTGTTGTGACTATTTTTTTTTTGCCACTTTATGACATTATCTTCTACTATCATTGTATTATCTTCTTGTACTCCTAAACAGAGGCTTTGTTCTGTTGACCTACTTCTGTGGTGGTTTGTGCTAGAGATGTGACGTTTGCGAACGAGTCAAGGGTTTTGATCAGCTCTTTTAAGTGAACAATGAGAACCGATTTGCAGCTGTGGGTGAGCCAAAACAAAGCCTCTGTTTATGAGTAGTAGATAATATGAAGATAACTAAAGATAACGTAACATAACGCGGTAAAAAAACGAGTCTCCACAAGCACACAGGACCGTTTAGAGTTGCTGAAGAGTTTATCTGATGACTCTATGCAGAGGCAGGCTAACACTACCCATTGACTCCCAATGTTTGAGCTGATTAGCTCTGCCTGTCTCTTACTTGTTACTGCACGGATAGTTGAAATAATGTTGTCTATCTGCTTGTCATGAACTCTGGAGTGAGGCAAGACACAAAAAGAAAAAAAATGTTGGCGTATCCCTTTAAAGATGTAAGTAAAGCTGTTTCAACATGTCCCTCCTTACTACCAAATGAATTCAAATATCTAACCACTAAATTCTTCTTATTTAAAGCAATAAATCGACTTTTCTGTTTTATATTTACAGTGACTGTGATTAAAATAAGATTGTGGTTCACTGTACTGCCCTCCTTTGTGTCCAACTCCTTATCCTGACACTCATATCTTAATGTTCTATGTGAGACAGCCCTACCTGACTTTGACGTAATCTGACAGCAGCCAGCGGTAGATGGCCTTGGTGGCGTGGGTCATAAATGTTCGTCCTTTGAAACTCGTCTTCTGCAGGAACCAGGGCAGAGCTCCGCAGTGATCCAGGTGGAAGCTGAGGGGGGGGGAGAGTGGATGATGATAAATCGGGAAACACAAGAACTTCATATTTCTTCATTTTAATGGCATTTTTTCTGGTCTTCTTTTTGTCCCGACTTTCACCCTTCCCGACCAAACTCCAGCTTATCTTCTGTCTTCTAAAATTATTCTGTAGTCTGAGGTTTGTTAAGAGTGAATTTTCCCCGATAATCGTAAACATTAAACTTGTTCAGTATTTACAACCAAAACTCTTCGTGTGTATGGAAAGCCAACGACTCCCGAGTCATGACTTTGTGAATTGTGACGTGAATGTAGCCAATCAAGAAGTGAGCCGACTGAGGAACAAGGAAGCAGGCATAAATAAAAACAAGCATGGCCGACCTGAAACATAAAGTTTGGATCTCAGAAATGGAGGACCAGCTCACATGTTCATACTGTCTCCAGGATTTTTTCCACAGGATTTTCTTTTTTTTTAAAGGAATTTTTCTCTCAAAAATAGTCCCAAGAGCATCATCATACCCTCTTAATGTTTCTGTCTGCTCTCTGTTACTTTCAAGAATTTTATTATTTTGTTATTAACACTTATTTGGAAGTTTTCTTATATTTCATATCAAATTTCTCAAAATTCAAATTCAGAAACACTTTATTAAAGAGCAGTCTTTGATGCATCCACCATCAACAGAAACAGCATTTAACATAAACTCATACTTTTAGACCAGTTAAACCCATTTTAATGGCAGTTTAGCTAGATGCTGCTATATTAATCAACATCATTCCTCTCCAGGTTATATTCATTATAGATATTAATGATAATATAAGACTGATCTCTCTATCCATGGTTGTATTGATTATTCATTCATAGTAACTATCTTTAGACACGAGAACCCTTTTGAAAATGAGATGCCACATTTGAAGGGGCTTACCTTTAATACACATATATTCAACAAAGACCAATATGGTTCAAATAAAGATTGATTGATTGATGGACAAATGAGTGGAAATGACCTGCAGGGAATGAGCCACCTTTACAGACGAAACAACTGGACGGATTTAGAGACAGAACTTTAAAATGATTAATATTTAAAAGTTAGAAAATGTTCTGAACTTTGTGCATTCATATTTCTATGAAACCAAGAATAAGTATCTACTTTAATAAAGAATAAAGACATGAATACTGAATAAATGGTTCTGGACTCACTGGCTGATGAGCAGCAGGTCGATCTCAGCCGGATCGATCAGGTCGATGTACGGCAGAGCGTCCATGCCCTCCAGACCAGGATGGATCCCACAGTCCAGCTGAAACACAAACATTCACAGGACCATGTTTTCACGATCTGGGGTGTTTATGCAGACACTGATGATGAAGTTTGGAGGTGATGTAATGAAACAAACCATAATCTTCCTCCCTTTAAACTCCAGGATGATACATGATCGTCCCACCTCCTGCCCTGCTCCTCTGGAAAATAAAAAACAGGAGGAAATATTCATCTCATCTTATCCCTCCATTCTAAATCAATAGTTCAGGGTAACTGAGCTTTGCATTTTAATATCAGTCTGCAAATTGTAAAAGCAAACTGAGCTGAAGACCTTAAAGCTTCCTTCCCCATCTTAGTTCAGACCTCAGGAAAAACAAATAGCAAAACATCAGAGGGGCGAAGGTGTGTGGTCCATCCTCTAGGATTAAAAGAGAGGAAATGTAGGCCTGGATCTTTCCCACTATGTATGTTCAGCAAATCTGCATTAATTGTGTATTGTTATAATGGAGATACAGACCAACATCTCTGAGGAATGTTTCAGCACTTTGTTAAATTAAGAAGCTCTAAAGACAGAAAAGATACGAACTTACTGTACCTAACAAAGTGTCCAGTGAGTGTGTTTGTGCTCTTCACCGTTCTGAACTGCATGTTTAATAAAGTTTTATTCAAACTCGCAGCAGAAAGTGGCGTTAGCTTTAAAATAAATTGAATTACAGTTAAATTCACTCACAGCGGTCTGATGAGGAGCTGGTCACTCTCCTCCGCAGGTACCATGATGTCAGGTTTACGTCTGGTCGTCATTTTAACTTCTTAAACTCGATCAATAATCAGAAAAAAAAATCATTAAACCATCTTTTTCTTTAGCTGCATGCGCGGCTCCAAAACGCAGAGCATTGCGTCACTTCCGGCAACTCTTTATTCTTCTTCGTTGGTGTTTAACGGCAGCTGGCGCCCACAGTGTTGCATCACTGCCGCTCTCAGGTGACATTCTCTCTCCTCTGTGCGTGGGTTTATTCCTGTCTCTTCTCTTTTGTTTCGTCTGATTCTTCATATTCTTACTCTGCTCTGTAATGTTGATGTCTTCCTTTTGCTTCTTTATGTGTACAAGAAGATGATATTCACAAGATATCCAGATATTGTGATATGGTTTTTGCTATAAAGTAATGATGATATCTGAATTACCGGTATGTATATTTCTCTTCTAGTGAACATATGAAATATGAAAATATATGTAATTATCTTTATGTGTGTGAAATTATACATACATTTTTGATGGAAATATTTTGTTTGCAATGTCCAAGCAAGAAATTAGTGTGCATGGACACAGCTGTTTATAAGTATGTGCATTAAATTTGCATTAGTTTGTAAGTAATTGTTTGGAAAAGGGGTGGGAATTAATATGTTTTTTTTCTTCCTCCCACTCCTTTTCCAACATGTTGACTAAATATTTTCTTGTTTTGTTTTGTTTTTACTTCGGTCTTTGACAGTGATTTTATTTTAACGTCATGTTCAAAATAAAAGACAAAAATAATTAATTGTTTTTCAATCAATTGTTTTCTTTCTGCCTCCATTTTTTTTTCTTTTTAGCTTTTCCGCCCTCTTATTCCCTGAAATGCCTTAATGTACCAGCACCAACATGAACATAATATTTTCCCCTTGTCCCACTGTACTTGTAAACACAAACATTATGTTTTAGAGTCACTCACCAGCCACTACATTAAGTATATTAATTCAACTGAGGACCTTAGGGCAGCACCTACTGTTGGTATTTCTAAAAAAAAACTCAAGACCTACCTTTTTTTGTCTGGCTTTTAGTGATTGCATTTATTATTATTATTTAATATTATTTATTTATATGTGGAAAACGTTAGGTTACTCACGTAACCCCGGTTCTCTGATAACCTCCTTCGGTATCTCACTATGGGAAGTGCCCTCTGGCGTGACTGATCATGGAAGCTCCAATGACACCACGTCCGTCATCCAACAGACCAATCATCTTGAGATGCACGGGCCAGCCCACCCCCCTTATAAGCGCCCCTGCGCTGCACCCGCAATTCTCAAGCATATTTCTTCCACCCCACTGATGCAAATGGGACAGTGTTGTGAGATACCTCACTCGGTTATCAGAGAACCGGGGTTACGTGAGTAACCTAACGTTCTCTTTCAAACTTTTTTCAGTATCCCACTATGGGAGATATAGCCCACTCCCGGATTTGCATGCTGAATAAGACATCAATTTGATGAGGCCATCTTGGGTTCAGATGATAAATCTAAACAAAAAAAAACAAATGAAGGAAGAAACAAAGAGTCTTGACAGTTTTTTTTAATATGTGCATTGAAGAGAATAAGAGCTCACAAAAACAGAACTTGACATGATATTTAACCCTCTTCTTTTAAACATGAACACATTTTCCCTTTAGCCAACATTTAAAAAATAATTTCTGATGGTTTGTCATAAAAACATATAAAAACAAATCAAAGTTTGTGTTTTGAGGGCTGTAACGTCACAGGTTCGATACCAGCGGCAGAACAAAATCATCCATACGACGTGTCCAAAAGTGTGCAGACAGCTCTGAATGTAACAGTGAGGCTGCTCTCAATCTTTGTTCAGATGATGAACTACGATGCTGCAGAGATTCAAACTCGTGGAGACGGTGAGGTCCGCGGTGAAACATTGGTCCAACTGTTATTTATGTTATTTTTTTAACTTTTATTAATCCAGGTAGTCCCTCTGAGTTAACATCTCCTCTAAATGCACAGACAGTGAACCATCAGGGACAGTGCTGACATTTGGTGAGAGGTTGGGTACACCCTGGACTAGTTGCCAGCCAATCACAGAGCCACATAGAGAGAAAGACAACCATTTACACTCACACTTAAGGGCAATTTAGAGTCACCAATCAACCTAAACAGGCTAACAATTATGTTATAAATGTATTCGATGATGCTTTTGCTCCATTGTGAGCTTGAAGTACAAATTTAAGTCCAGACTTTCCATCTTTTTGATTATTTTTTGATGAGTACAGAGGGGAATCCTGCAGGATCCAGCTTTATCTTTCTGAGTTTGGAGCGTCTTTCTGCATGAAGCTCTGAGGAGGAACAGAAAGCAGCTCCAGTGTTTGTTCCACTGCGGTTCAGGTCTCAGGTTTTCGTCTCCACTTGTTCACGTTGAGTCTTTGTCTTTCTGCTCAGTCTGAAAGTTTAAGAGGGAGTCACTCTGTGATGAAGTGGACGAAGGTGACGGGGAACACTCCTCTCCTGGTCGGCTCTCCTTCAATGTGTCCAACCTGAAATGCAGCGCAGACACAAGCTTAGAGCACAATCAAAAAAAAGATGAGATATAAACAATGCAAGAACATCACAGAGCTCTGGCACTAACATATATTTAAGAACTCATCTTGCTAAATTAATCCTCTGAAGTAGGCCTGCTCATGGTACCTACAGCCTCAAAAAGTAATATGGGAGGTAGAGCATCATTCATTGGGCCCTCTTCTTTGGAATCATTGACCCATCAGGTTCCGAGATGCAGGATCCATATGTTCCTTGACTGGACCAGCCACAAGTTTCAGAGCTTCAGGCTTAAAACTGATCCTTTTTCAGCTTATTTTCAATAAGCTTATAGTTAGGACAGGTCTCCTGGTTAAGCTGCTTTTTTGTTGATAAAAGTTACACAATGGATTGGCTCAAGCTTAGGCTAGCTACTAGTTATGCTGCTTTAAGCTAAAAAACTCGATAATGCTAATGGATAAGGTTGGCTCGGGCATGGGCCAGCACCTGGGTTGGCTACTGTACAGGTACATCTCAAAAAATTAGAATATCATGAAAAAGTTTTACACTTTTGTTTCTCATTTCAAAAAGTGAAACTCATATATTATATAGATTAGTTACACATAGAGTAGAATAATTCAAGCCTTTATTTCTTGCAATTTTGATGATTATGGCTTACAGATAATGAAAATTAGAATATTGTGAAAAAGTTCAATATTGGAAAGTCATGGTGTCACACCCTAAGCAGCGAACTAACTCAAAACACCTGCAAAGGTTTCCTGAGCATTTAAATGGTCTCTCAGTCTGGGTCAGTAGGTACACAATCATGGGGAAGACTGATTTGACAGACATCCAGAAGACAATCAGGGTGAGCCACAAAAGGTCTTTGCTAGAGAAGCTGGTTGGCCACAGAGTTCTGTATCCAAGCATATTCACAGAAAGTTGAGTAGAAGGAAATAGTGTGGTAGGAAAAGGGGCACCAGCAGAAGGGATAACCACAGCCTTGAGAGGTTTGTCAAGAAAAATCCATTCAAGAATTGTGGACTGAGGCTGGAGTCAGCGCATCAAGAGCCACTATGTAAATTGCAAGAAATAAAGGTTTGAACTATTTCACTCTATGTGTAATGAATCAATATAATTTATGGGTTTCACTCTCTGAAATGAGAGACAAAAAATATTGAACTTTTTCATGATATTCTAATTTTTTTAGATGTACCTGTAGGTTACAAATTTTCCTTTAGGAGTACTCACATTAGGATTTTTCTGGTTTCACATGCCCTTTACAGGCCCGTAGCCAGCCTTGTGGAGGGGGGGATCTTTTTTTTCTAAAAAGTGGTCTTTACCACCCGCTCCCCTAAATACACAAGCACATTTCATACTTTTTATTGATTACACCTTCACTTTTACATGACTTTTCTCTCCCTAGTTGTCTCTCTGTTTTCCTCTATACGTCTCTGTTGCTCTCCTCTGCTGACATGAATGAATACGAATTAATTAAATTTAAGTGTACGACCATCCAAACTTTCTTTTAACATGAATTAATTAATTGAATTAAATTTAAGTGTACGGTCTCTATATCATTCAAATGTTGTGATTTGACCATTTTTGGCCACTATAGGCATACTTTCTCTTCTAATGTGGCAGTGGATGAGCTGGTACTCACCACATTTGGTACAGGTGATTATTTTTAGATCAATGTTCAAATTCCAAACACAGCCTATTTCAGCAATTTTCACCATGTAATAAAAAAGTTCTGATAATGGCCACTTTTCAAATGTATAATTTCCCATTTTCAACCCTCTCAGTGCCAGTGTTTCTGTGGCTTTCTCCTTGTCTGTCTCTCTGTTGCTCACCTCTGCTGTCTGTTGTCTGTCTCTGCTTCTCTCTTCTGCTGCATGTCTCTGTCAACATGCATTAATTCATTGAATGAATAAACATGAATGAATTTAATGGAAATGCACCATCTCTATTATCATCCTAACATTCCTTTTACTGTGAATCAATGAATTGAATTAAATTTAGGTGTACTATTTCTCTACTATCGGACAGTTATCTTTCTCTTAGTTGTAGCTCTCCTTGTGTCTCTGTTGCTCTCTTTTTTTGTCTGTCCATCTCTGTTGCTCACCTTGCTCATTTCAAAATTAATTTGAAATTAAATTAATTAATTTTAATTTCAAAATTAAAATTACATAAAGTCACAATATCCAAGGCAACCCCCTCGTTCCCATTATTTTTAATTGAATTAAAAATTTATTTTGAGTGTGTCACATATCAAATCCAACAAAAATAATCAGCTATTCAATTTTATTTATTTATATAATTACATTAAGTGAAGTTGTCTGTCATGTTAATTTGCCCGTGTTTAATTTCCATTTCTTTCTCTAAATTTATTTACATTTACTTATTTATGTACAAATATATATTTTACCATTTCTATATTATCTATATTAGTTATCAATAATTGTACAAAGGGTTCAAACGAACCCTTCGATCCCCTTGCCTACGGGCCAGGGTGCTAAGTCCAGGCACCGATCCGGTTGCCTTGCATTGTGGGATTGGAGCTGGGAAAAGTTCCCTCAAGTTACGAGCGGAGCAGGTACATGGACCGAACTTGTGTCGATGCGGACTTAGTATTGGAACAGGACTTCGGCTGTGGTTGATGACGTATCACGAGTGCGCAAGTCCGGAAGTTTGCTGAAGTACACATATTGAGAAACACCCCTTATAAAGTATGAGGCTCCTGATGGGGCTGCAGGTACACACATAGGGATGTAACGGTATGAGAATGTCATATCACGGTTATTGTGACCAAAATTATCACGGTTATTATTATGATCGTGCTATTGTTAAAGTGTGCTGAAAATGTTTTTTGCTCTTTTTTTATGAGAAATAAAAGTAAACAATTCTGGCAAGTCTTTGTCATTATTATGTTATAAATGCTTAAATAGTGTGAAATTACAAGAAAAAAAACCAGATTTAAACTTCAAACAGGATTCTCTTCGTAAACAATTGTAAATGAACATGTTCAAAGTTTTGAGATGACCAACAATAAGCTTTACCTGTTTTACATACACTCACACATTTCTGTTTGCTCGCTGCATTAGTGTCCATGTTACAGCTTGTTATATCAGACCATGTCCAGGCGTTTTTGTTTTTGTTGTTGTTTTTTACTGATGTTACGGCCTCCATATCACCAGAAAAATACCTGGCTCAATGTTAACCAAAGGAGACCAGAAACATATTAAAAAGGACGCCACACAGAGGACAAAGTTGATTATCTTTGTTGAAGTAAAAATACTCAAATGAGAAACAAGCTAAATGAAACAAAAGGGGCTGGAGTTGTCGGCAAAAATGGACAAAACAGGAGAAAATGATCAGGCCAACTCATAAGGGGCCGTCGCACCCAACACCTCTCCATACGCTGCCTGACCAAAAAATAAGTTAACCAAGGTATAATCAAAACTGAGCAAACAGGACCACCGACAATCTCCAGCCCAAACTAAAACAACAAAACCCAGCAACCTAGTGCTGCTGAGGAACAAAAGAGGGAAAAGGAGAAACAAAAATTCCTGTGAATCCAGAAAACAAAGGAGTACAAAGAAACCTCCTGCTCCCCAGGTCTGTGTGTGTGCCCAACCATTGCTCCTCTCTCAGCTCCTCCAAACAGCCCTCCCCTCCCTGAGCGCAGATTACTCTCAGGTGCGCAGCAGAGGAGAGGAAGGAGGAGTACCAGGGAGAAACAGAGAGAGAAACAGGGCCGCACAATAGTCTCTGAGGCAATTCATGTCCAGTTAGCCTCTTTCCATGACTCTCCTCTGGTCTCTCCTCTCCTGGGCAGATGTCCTCCACCAATGCTGCCTGCAGCTTGAATTTTATTTGAGTTTTTGTACTGATGTGTCGTCATATTTATCTACTTGATTTTTTTCTCGCTGCTCAGAACCTAAACCATCTAGCAGAAGCCTTTGTGAGATTAAACAAGTATTGACAGTTTTTGCATCCAAACATCTTCATCTACAGGTGCTTCATGACGCGTCATTTATGAGGTTATTTTCAACATCCCTATTTGGTTGGTCTCTGAGGTGGAGTCTCTGGCAGAGAGCAACACACCCTTGACTCGTGGTTGGCCTTGCTTGGTATTATCAGTGTTACAGACTTTGTGTCACATTGTGAATTTAAGAGAAGATACACTGACCTGCTATATTGAAGTGAACCAAGATGAAAATGTCTCCAGCGTTCCTCTGCACAGACAGAGGAGTAGTACAACGGCCTGAGCAATGTGTTGACAAAGCCTGGAAGACTGACAGTCCCAAAGAAAGTGAAACCACAAGTGAAAGTGGATTGCTGTGGACTCCACCAAATATTTTGCGCTGAAATCAGAGTCCCGGGTGCTCGGGCCGGCCCTTGCCTTTTCCTTTCATTTCCTAAACACATTTTGGATGATTTCCTGACTTAGGGTGCTGATTTCTTGTCCATTTCTTGATGTTGAAATAAAGCGAGGAGGAGCTGGGTAGGAGGAAGCACCTCAGTAGCTGAAACAGGTTAAGCTTATTGTTGGTCATCTCAAAACTTTGAACATGTTCATTTACAATTGTTTACGAAGAGAATCCTGTTTGAAGTTTAAATCTGTTTTTTTTTTCTTTTCGTTTCTTGTAATTTCTCACTATTTAAGCATTTATAACATAATAATGACAAAGACTTGCCAGAATTGTTTACTTTTATTTCTCATAAAAAAAGAGCAAAAAACATTTTCAGCACACTGCAACAATAGCACGATCATAATAATAACCGTGATAATTTTGGTCACAATAACCGTGATATGACATTCTCATACCGTTACATCCCTATGTGTGTACCTGCAGCCCCATCAGGAGCCTCATACTTTATAAGGGGTGTTTCTCAATATGTGTACTTCAGCAAACTTCCGGACTTGCGCACTCGTGATACGTCATCAACCACAGCCGAAGTCCTGTTCCAATACTAAGTCCGCATCGACACAAGTTCGGTCCATGTACCCTGCTCCGCTCGTAACTTGAGGGGACTTTTCACAGCTCCAATCCCACAATGCAAGGCAACCGGATCGGTGCCTGGACTTAGCACCCTGGCCCGTAGGCAAGGGGATCGAAGGGTTCGTTTGAACCCTTTGTACAATTATTGATAACTAATATAGATAATATAGAAATGGTAAAATATATATTTGTACATAAAGTAAATGTAAATAAATTTAGAGAAAGAAATGGAAATTAAACACGGGCAAATTAACATGACAGACAACTTCACTTAATGTAATTATATAAATAAATAAAATTGAATAGCTGATTATTTTTGTTGGATTTGATATGTGACACACTCAAAATAAATTTTTAATTCAATTAAAAATAATGGGAACGAGGGGGTTGCCTTGGATATTGTGACTTTATGTAATTTTAATTTTGAAATTAAAATCAATTAATTTAATTTCAAATTAATTTTGAAATGAGCAAGGTGAGCAACAGAGATGGACAGACAAAAAAAGAGAGCAACAGAGACACAAGGAGAGCTACAACTAAGAGAAAGATAACTGTCCGATAGTAGAGAAATAGTACACCTAAATTTAATTCAATTCATTGATTCACAGTAAAAGGAATGTTAGGATGATAATAGAGATGGTGCATTTCCATTAAATTCATTCATGTTTATTCATTCAATGAATTAATGCATGTTGACAGAGACATGCAGCAGAAGAGAGAAGCAGAGACAGACAACAGACAGCAGAGGTGAGCAACAGAGAGACAGACAAGGAGAAAGCCACAGAAACACTGGCACTGAGAGGGTTGAAAATGGGAAATTATACATTTGAAAAGTGGCCATTATCAGAATTTTTTTGGGACATAATAGCCGCAGTTTTCTTTGGTTTTCTTTCTTTATCTTCCTCTTTAACCATTTTCTCGTTTTCATCTTCTTCTTCTTCGTCTTCTGCGATTATAGGGGCATTACCGCCACCCACTGGACTGGAGTGTGAACAGGAGCACAGGAGAAATGGACGCTCTGGAGGGGGGGTTCGAATGAACCCTTCGATCCCCCTTGCCTACGGGCCAGCTTTACTGTATTTAACATGCCTCCTCTGAACTATGTACACTACTTCTATGTTCTTCTATGAGCTGCCTGAAGTAGCTCATACTCTCTGAGTAGACCTACCAGTGTTACATCCTGCCATTGTTTTGTCAGCAATTTAAGCCCATAGGCTTGGAGCGGGAAGCTTAGTGCAGAGCATAGACTACAGACTGAATGCAGTTATTGGAAACATGATGTTGAAATCAAAGTTCATTTTGACAGCACTTTTTAATTCAGTATTAGTTACAGTCTTTTGCCTAACATATCTTTTAGTTTTGTCATAATTTAGTAATCTAAATTGTTTTAATTTTAGTATTGTTTTAGTTGATGAAATTTCACAACATTTTAGTCAAAGAAATCTACTGTAAATTTAGTCAACTAAAATATGAAGTGTAAAGTGTAAGGCATGTTTTTATGTTTCCTTGAATTTCTGAAGTCATGTTTTACACTTGGATCCCGCCGCCATGAAACTAAGGCAGTTGTGATTGGATGCCCCTCTTAACTCATCCAACCTTTCCCCACAACCAAAGTAGCTGTGATTGGATATATTCCTAACTTGTCTCTACTGTCTACATGACCAGATTAGGTCTGATTGGATTAAGTCTCTGTCAGACATTTTAGTCTAGTTTTTATTTGCTGACAAAAATGTCACTTGTTTTTTTTTTAGTTATAATCTAGTTTTCGTCAGGGGAAAAAAGGTCGTTGACGAAAACTATTACAAATAATTAGTCTACAAAATTAACACTAGTTGAAATGATAAATGACTGCAGACCAGACAACCAATCAGAGCTGACTGGGCCCACTTGTGTAAAAAGTGTCAGGAGCTCCAGTACAGTATCTAAGACAGAGTGGAAATGGAGATGGATCAGGGGTCGTTGGTATACCAATACTTGAGTTTTAGCTTTAGCTAGCGCAGACTTAGACCAGCTCCTAGTTTAGCCACTGTAGGCTTCAAACTTTCCTTCTGAGGCTTATTGTTAGGCTGGCTAATACATGAACCACATCTAAGTTCTGGTGCCAAAGACGCCTTTTTTCAGATCATAGTTAGGTTTGGTTTTGGCTGCTGCCTCCCCAAAAATGTGCTACTATTGGCTTACAACGTCTTCCTTGATAATGCCTGCAGTTAGAACTTGCTAAGGCTTAGGCCAGCATGTATTTATGCAGCTATAGCAATATGACTGTCAGGTGACCTGACACACTGAGCAGTGTATGTGTATGTTCATCTTATTTTACTGCATGTCACTGGCCTTTAGAATTGGGATGAATCAGAGTTACACCTTTGACTGACTGATCGACTGAATACAATCTTCACATTTATAGAAAAGCGACGAGTTTCCTGTTTGGGAGGTCTGGTTTTCACTCACCCACCACTCGCTGTCCTCCTCTCCCTCCACCACGATCACCTCCCCCTCACTGAACGTCAGCTCGTCTGGGTTATCAGCTGAGCAGTTGTAGATGGCTTTGACCCGCTGAGGCCTCTGTTTCTGCAAACATACATATACACACACATATTTAAGGTAAACCAGTAGATCAGGGGATCCAGCAGGTAAAAAGGCTTTAAAAACTGCACCATAATTGTTGATGGCTCTGATAATATCCTCTGAAAGTAATTGCATTTGACTCTGACAAGCTCAGAGAGTTATTATTAGAGGCTGACCACATCACAGAGAGGGTCCTTACAGAGGCAGAGCTTTCTGATAAACAGGAAGGTTGTTATTAACCACAAACGGCTGCTACAACACCGTACCACCATAACAAACTACAATGGTAGTTTGAACTGTGACACGGAGGTGTTGTCTCCACAAGGTGAGAAATTTGAAGTGTATTTTAAAGTCAAGTCTTCATAAAACAACAGCTTTGTTTACATCAGGGGTGGGCAACTATGACTACCAAGAGGGCCACATCATTTTTTTTTGACAGTGTCAGGGCCACACTGCATTGTCGGGGACTCTCAATGAAGAAAAAAGTATAGAAAAAAACTCAAAAATAGCAAATATAAAGCTTTAAAAGATGAATAAACAAACATTAATATATTTTAACTCAAACACAATTAAAAATACACAATTTAATGAGCATGACACTGAACTACAGCCACTTTAAGCTTCTTTTTAATGTAATAAAAGAATCAATTAACAGCATTCTGATGTAAAATATTTGACTGGTAGTCAAAAGCTTACAACAGACCTCTAAAACCAGAATGTGGACTTACTATCTTTGGCCACTCTCACTCAACTAAAGGACTTCCAAAACCCTGAAAAAGGCACTAATTTTAAGAGTGAATAAAATCCCTGTCTCCACCTTCTTCTAAGAAAAAGGTTTCTAGTATGTTGTCAGTCATACAGACAGAAAGACTCAGATTTCTTGGGTCTGACTCGATTCAAACTTTCTCTGCTATCTGGGATTCATTTTTGCCTAATTGGACAAGGCCAGTGTGGAATAAATATATTTAATCTCTACATTTATATTTTCATTTGTACATGTAGCTATTACTCTCTGCTTCAAAGTTTGAAGCACAGCATTTGGAGCCACACTATATGATTTGTAGCTTTGCACATTGTTTACCTTTTTGGGAACTGATTTGTCTGAGTCCCGTTGTTTTCTTTTTTGTGTCTTGTAAAAGCTGAAAAATTACTATTACAATGTGAAAAAAAGACCTCTGACCTTACTGTTGTGTTTGAGGACTTACAGAAAACGCACTCCTGGGTTTGGGTGTTGGAGGAGAAGGAGTCTGGGGGGATCTGGAAAAGGATCCTGCAGAGAGAGAAACAACATCATCTAACATAAATTCATACTTTTAGACCAGTTAAACCTATTCTGGCAGTTCAGCTAGATGCTGCTATATTAATAAACATTATTCCTCTTCAGATTATATTCATCATAGATATTAATGTTAATATTAGATTGATCTCTCTATCCACGGTTGTATTGATTATACATCCATAGTAACTATCTTTACAGCCATATAGACATGAGGACCTTCTAGAAAATGAGATGCCACATCTCAAGGGGCTCACCTTTAATAAATTTATATTCAGCAAAGACAAATACAGCTAAAGATTGACTGACGTATGCGTTTATACAAATATATTTATTTTATATATTTATATGCATATATGTGTATGAAGAGTTTGTCTTTAGCCTGCTCTACTGTAAAGTGCTTTGAAATAAGACTTGTTATGAACAGATGCTATACAAATTAAGATTGATCGATCGATTGAACATCTCAAACTTCGCATAACCTTACAAGCAGAGCCCCAAGATTGGGCAGCAGTTGGGGCTCAACACTATAAAGATTTTATTGTTTGGCTGAAAAGAACAAAATCCAGTTTAGTGTTATTATTATTATTATTATTATTACCTCGTTTATCCATGGGTGGAGTTCTGAGAGGAGGTCTCTGAGGAGGAGTCTTTAATGATCTGAAATCACACAAAAATAAAAACAATAAAATAAACATTCAGCACAAATCAGCTCAGATTAATAAGATTTACAACAGCCCATCAAACACAAGTTCAGCCAATAACGGTCCACGCTGGTCTGGTTCAGTCGCCATCACATACCCAGTGGGTGACTTGGGGGACTTGGGTCCAGGCGGCCTGCTGGTCTGGTGACTGGGGACTGGTGGAGGGAGTGGTGGAGCTTTGTAGTGGGGTGGTGGTGGGATGGTGGGTGCTAACGATGCTGGGGGGAGTCCTGCTCCAGGTGGGGGAGGTAGAGGAGGGAGCGGGATGTTCCTGGCTGACAGGGTCATGCTGGACCTCTTGTTTCCCGGAAGAGGTGGAGCTGCTGGGAGCACTGGGAGGAGAGGAGATCAGATCCAGATTTAGTTTTTATTCAGGAGCAGGAATAAAATCTGTAAATCCAGTGCAGGTCTAGCACTGTGTTCTAAACAAAAGCGATTCGATATAACAAAAAAAATAAAATCTGTTTCACTATTTTAAATCTCATTAGAGCGTCCTGGCTGCCAATGAGTGCAGCAGTGCATGCTGTCTTCCCCCTGATACCCCGTCTCTATTGGTCCATTTATCTCGTGAGAAGTAGGAATTATGCCAGATCCCACTTAAGTGCATTCAATTTACAAACTGGTTAACTCGGGGTAGCTGAAGATCATCCCACTTCCCAGTAGGAATACCTAACCAGAGGGGCATTCACAGCGACATATCTAATTTTATCTTGTAGAATCAGACTTGAAATCAATCTGAATGCACCATATTTCCCTCTCTGTTGCTCACTTCAATGAGAACAGGGAACAAGGAAAAAGGGAGATAACAAGGAGGCATGGGAGACTCTCTTGGTTTTATTTGACTTTCTCACTCAGCATGTCTATTTGCTCACGATATATGAGTAAAATATTTAACTTTCACTTTCAACACCGAGGGAGAAACTTAATTTGTCCCACAACAAGTACTTACAAGAACGACACGGCAGCTTTTCCACCTGTGCATTAGAAGAACTTGATATACAGTTTAACCCTCGAGGCACCATGGGAGCAAAACTGGAACATTCTGCTTATTTCCTTTTTCTGAGTCTTAGTATCTCGGTCAGTTTAAATGCTAATTACATGAAACTTGGCCAAGGTTTTTTATTTTATTTTTATTTTTAAAATTCCATGGTCCCACTATTGTAAGGTGTATAGAACAGGAGACATGCACCGAGCATACACTCTTTGACTTCCTGTCCGATTTGGTCCCATTGACTCTCATTATGACCACAAATTTTGGATATACTTTAATCTTGACATATTATAATGCTTTTCCCAAGAATACCCAATAAATCTAAGCCTCTACTTTCATAATAAAATTGTTGAAAAGATTTGATGCATTGAGAGTAAAAAAAGTTAAGTTTTAACATTTTAATTACACTTATAAGAGAGAGACTGTTTTGGCACGTGAGGGATTTGAGTGTAATTCTTTGAATAACAAATAATGCATCAAAATCAATGTTATTATTAATTATTGACCTAGTCAAGGCTTTAATAACCTCATCCCAAATATTCTACCTTGCATCTCATTTTTGCAAAATATTGCATATTTTCTGTTTTTCACACAAAGTATCTAAGTGTATGTGAATTTTTTGGGTGCCTTCAGGGTTAAAGGGGGAAACATGGGGTGTAGAATTTACTATATACATAATCACTCAATGGCTGACTCTGCTGTTCAGTTAGGACAGAGTATATAAAGAAAACTGAGTAAAGGTCTTAATTGTGGGCTGTTGGTCTGTTTCCCACTAAAGGAGATTTACCCACCGTACATGGAGGAATTTCTCTCGGGGGTTTGAGGGTTGGGAGGGTCGGAGGACGATCGCTGCCTTCCAACTGTTTCCGTGGGAGCAGGTTTACCGGGTCCTGGGCCTGAAGAAAGACAAAACATGGCAGTTGTGAAAGTGAAGTGCATTAAGAACTGAATGAATGAATGTCAGTAAGAAAGATTACAAGGGTTGGGACATTTGTGTTTATTGTTGTGCCTTGACAAATGATTCCCCACACTTAACAATTTTGACTGCCTTATCGTAACAATAAAACACTGTGCCTGAGATTAAATTTCTCTTTCATCCCTTTGATACAGATAATTTTCCTTATATAAATTGTCCGTGTGTGTATAGATAAACACAATTCAATGGGAGTACTTTGCCCAAACCAAGCCAGTCCTGACCCTTTTTGGATGAAAACACTTGATCTAAAACTGGCCTGTAAGGTGAACATGAAGTTGATAACTATTCTGAGTAAGGACTGGCTTTTGAACCATTAGTAAATACCAAAGTCATTGGTGGTTATTAATGTAGTTTGGATGCTAAAGTGGACAAACAGGTCCCATACGTCTCACATTAACCCGATGATGGTGCTAAAAAGGTTGACTGCTCTAACCCAATTAAAGTGAATGATATAAAAGAAACTCCTTTCAGATCTGCACCACCAGAAGTTAAAAATAATTCTTCATCTTAATTTCTGACCTCTGTTGGGTACCCTGGGGGGCAGTGGGGGTGTTGGACCAGGTGGCGGCAAGTTGAGGTCCATCATGGTCCCGTACGTCTCGTTGCTGATCATCATACTGGGAACCTGAGGCCTCTGTTTATCCCGCGCCAGGAAAGCAGCGTCGCGAGCCAGCGTCGCCATGTTTGGCTGCATGGGGCCGCTGCCGGGCACAAAGCAGCTGACTGGACGCTCTTCACGCCGGTTTGGGATCGGCTGCAGAAAAAAAATGTTACACATTTAAACAATAAAATGTCTGAAAGTGTTTAGTGAAGAAGCAGCTCACCTTGTCCTCCATCTCATCCTCACTCTCGTCCAGGTCCTCGTTTTGGAGACGCCACTCATACTCCACGTGAACATGGACATTGAACTTTCCAGTCTGAGCCTGAGTCAGCTGAAACAAACAAACAAACATATGTTCAATAAAAAAAGAATAATCATAGAAGTGTAAAATCTGGATCTAACAGGATGGTTGATGATAATCTCTAAAGTGAGGCTTAAAAAAACAACAAATAAGAGCAATAAGATTCAGGAAATGCTAAAGTAGAACATGCTTCCCATCAGTTATAGCTCGATTTTTAAAAAAAGGAGTTATATTAATGTTGCATATTTTTGTATTTCCTGAGATGGTCTCATTTTTAATTTTGACGGAGAATGTGCTTTCTAGTTATTTTATTTTTTTGCCACCGCATCACCACCTTCAACTGACCCAGGCTCCGTACATGCAACCTCCAGATAGTATAGTAATTAGTAATTTGTTGATCATATTGATTAGATCGAGGTATCGTAAAAGTATGTATCAAAAATGATACAAATATGTATCAAAAATGATGCAACAGGCATTAAAGGGTAAGCTGTTCAGTGTCCAAATCCAGACACATAAAACATGTTAATGTAACAGACGAAATTGAAATATCTGCCTTAAAGCTTTTATTTAAAATTTAAGATTTAACAGGATTACACGGAGTCTTACCAGCTCTTCACACTGAGTGTGCCGGAGGCGTTTGGCGATGTCTAACGGCATCTCCCCGGCTTCGTTTGCTGTTGAGACATGAATTATCTGATCAAGAAAACTGAGAAAATACATTAGAAATGAGAGAACGAGGCTCATGTTTGAACAGCATGGCCTCACTGTAACAACAGTGATGGAAAAATCTGAGTCTACAGGATGATTTAATGATCCTTTAAGAGTGATATCAGGGCATGCTGATGCTCAAAAGCCACCACCAGGTCCACTCCAAACCCACCTGTGGCATAAAGTTATTTAATCAAACTCTTAAAATGTCACATGCTGGGAGACACTGATTTTGTTCTTACTGATGGACACTGAAGCTTTTCCTCTGAGCAGCAGTTTGAGACACTCGCTGTTATCCGTCAGACAGCAGTAATGCAGCGCTGTGCTTCCTCGGGCCGTCTGCTTGTCCAGGTTACCACTGAAACCACACACATGGATTCTTGTTTTCATATTAAAGAGGGGACTCTTCACTAAAAATCTGTCTTTGCGTCCTATTAAAGACACAGATTCTTGTTTTAATATTAATATAAGGACCATGACATATAATTTCAATAAAAGGACACCTGATCTGTTTTCTTTGGCTCGGTCTGTTTCGAGACCTTAATGTTTGACACTGTAAAAAATAATTTAGATTTGTAAATTGTCAACTTATGAGAAGAATAAAATCACTTTTAAGGGACTTGAAAATGGAAACAAAAATGCCCAAAACATCCAAAATAACGCGACAAGTTAATCAGAATAAGAGTCAGAAATAATCCCCACGTTAAAATTTGGTTGTTTCAGTTGTTTTTCTACACAGTAAAGCTTTAGGAACATGCAGATAACAACATTTAAATTAGAAGTATAAATAGAAACAGAAATAGGCAAACATTACCAAGGTATCATGCAAATGCAGTTTTGCATAAATAACAAGATGACATTAAGCATCATAAAAATTTACATACTATCAAACCAACTCTCTCGAAGCACCAGGGAGTCTATTAGATTATTCACTAATAAGGGGAAAAGTCGATTAGCTGGATGTTCAACAAAACATCATAAAGCAGCACTTTTTACTTTTTTTTTTTTTTTTTTTATACCAACAATAATATGAAGCAAAAACACCATCAATGCTTCCTGGAAGCTTCCTGCATGGCTAAATCATGCATGTTGATGTTCAGGACCCAAATTTATACATAAATGAATGTGCATATTCATAATAAATAAAACAATTAAATGAGATGGTGGATTATCCTAATCAGGATCCTAATCATGGAGGGTTTTCCTCTTGAACATCTGGACTAGTGCTGTATTGACCTGTTTTTGACTTTTTGTTTGTTTGTTTGTTTGTGTTGTTTAAAAAATTAAGAAGAAAAATAAATAATAATACTTGACAAAAATAAATAAATAAATAAAAGAGACGGTCAAACCTGTTCTGGGCGAGGAAGTCTACAATGTGGAGGGAGTTTCTGTCGCCCATGCGGACTGCTAGGTGGAGCACCGTCTCTCCAGGTTCCTGAAACAAACAAACAAACAAAAAGGAGCTACTTAAAAACTTCACTTATTTTCTTCATCTCCTGCCATTACTGAATATAGTCTAGAGGAAGTTAATCCATTGCAAACCGAATGAGTCTGAAATTTCACACTCTGGTATTTTTGCTGATATGATGCGTTTCTTTTAAGAGTTTTGCTCAAGTGACTCGAGAGACTCAAGAGACGGGCACAAGTCACTTAATGCAAGTCAAGTCTCAAGACTCTCATGGTTTAAACAGATCATTCTAAAAATGTCTTAAAAGGATATAACATATTGTTACTCAGTCTGATATAGAAAGTATTGTTTGCATTGTTTGACATATAAAAAAGGGGCATTAATATATAAATTAGAGAACACAGCATTTCTAACTTTTTAACCAAGTTATTAGCAAAAATGTGGAACAAGGTCCTGTCTCACTATGAAGACAAATGTTTAAAAATCTGTATTTGGATCCCCACCAAAACCTAATCACTTCTTGTGCCATGGTTAAAATTCTCTCCATTCAGGCAGACAAACAAAAACATAACTAGATACAAGATATTTCTCTTGTTACTATCTATCTATCTATCTATCTATCTTTCTATCTATCTATCGATCTATCAATAATCAGCACGGACGTACGTGTTCGTTGGGCTGCGGGCTGGCCTCCATCAGGTCCACCCCCTCAGCGTAGACCTGCATCAGAGACAGGATGTCTCTGTTCCGGACCGCCTCGTACAAAGTCTGCAGCCGGGCCGCGGCGTCCGCACACCGCCGCTGAGCGAAACGCTTCTCCGTGTACTTGGCTGTAATGTAGTCCTTTCTCATCTGCCTGAAGTCATGGGAGCACAGTGGGAGACTCAGTTAACTTTAGATCAGAGCTTTCTGGAGAACATATTTCTGTTTTTGGATCTTTAAACTCACATGTCACTGCTGGGATCAGGTTTAGTGACTTCCTGAGCTGACAGGTCTGCCTCCATGATCTCGTTGAAGCTAGCATTTCCTACGTTCTTCGCCAGCTGAAACACAACACAGTGCAGTGATTGATCATTTTTCTGTCATGGCCCCACTCTGAGGGTTTTTATCTGCTGACACTAGACAGGCCAAGATGAGATTTAACAAAATACTTCAAACATTATCATTCATATTCAAACTCTGATCCTGAATTTACACAAAAATAAACTTTATTTAAGCTTGTGGGTGTCATTTTTAAAGACAAACAGAGAAGATGGAAGTCCAAAGTTAAAATCTTCAAGTCTAAACAAAAGAAAATCTGCAACATGGGAGCACAAGGAGAGCTACTGGAACCCTTTTGCACTTTAGACCACATGTTCCTCTCCTTCGGACACTGAAGTGGACTCACCAGCAGCTCAGATGTCCCGAGGACGTCCAGGTCCAGACTCTGAATCCTGGAGTAGTGGACACCCATCTCTCTGTGGATTCCCGAACACTCGATGCAGATCAGAACCCCGAGGTTGGTGGACAGCCATGTGGGAGCTGACGGGAAGAGGGTTTGGAGAGATTAATGTGAATATTTTCACATAACTGTTCACACACTGATGATGTTCAGCTTTACTTTGACTCAAACTTTTAAACCATATGATTGTGAAGCAGCAAATCTGACTTTCTTTTCTGAAAAGCAACCACACAAGCAGCTTTGAGGTCATCATTGCCCCATCAGGTCCTGGAGAATAAACAATTTTTCACCTCTGATATTTGTTAATATTTCTTAATAAGCAAAGGTAGTATTTAGTGCAATACCCAGTCAAATATGGTCTACAGTCAAACAGTGCAGTTATATTATATTCATATTCGAATACTGGCCATGTTAATGGTGTAAATTCTTTGGCCTCGTTCATAGTCTCACTTTATATATTTTAATTAATTTTTTTTCCTCATAGGGAAGTTGATATTGCTTAAATGTTCTGCATGTTGCAACCTGCTTCCTTTATTTTTACTTAATTTTTTATGCTCTTATCTATTTTAATGTCTGATTTGATATTCCTGATGCTATGCTGTGTATAAGAGCAACTGAAACAGACAAATTTCCCTTTGAGGATTAATACATTATTTGATCAGTCCCACAATTTGATTCAACCTGGAAAAATGTCCTGGAAAACTGACACCAGGTCAACCGATCAGCTGGTGTATGAAAAAAATAAAAACTAAATCTAAATCTTGCGCATGAACATATTTTCAATTGTGAAGGGGGAGCTGTCCTTAAAAAGTTTGGAGACTATTGGTTCAGTCTTCTTAAATTCATATAGATATTAGAGATACAACAGTGCACTTGGCCTACAGCTCGGTTGGTCATGGTTTTCAGCTCAATTTGGCGTTGATAGTCTTGGCCATTGAGGTGCTATTTTTTGAAAAATCACTCCATCCCAATGCATTTAACATAAATTGTATAAGAACAAGTGGTTATTGAGGAGAAAGGGCTATTTCTTCACTCCTAATTAATTTCTGTCCTTCAATTCAAACAAACAAAATAAAACTTTTCCACCATAAAATACTGAAAATGTTTTTTTAAGATCTGTTAAAATTGTGAGATAGATTTTCAAAGAATATTTGGCTAAGAATGTCAGCATTGCCTTATTTTTCAAAATGATGTACCAACTTCAAACCATGAATAACAACATTCATATTTAGAAAACAAAGTTCAGAAAAGAAAAAGACTTAAACATAGTTGTTGTCAAATATGCATCAAATGTAAGCCTGGCACTGCATTTGTGAATAAGATGGAAGAAAAGTAGTCAGGAAGAAACTGGAAACAGATACTTATGTTGTTTTCGCTGTGCACTGTAAGTAGGGCTGGGTGATAGGTACTAAAAGTAAAAACCCAGATTTTTCCCCCCAAACAATCGATTTACAAATTTAAAAGATTTTTTTCCCTCTCCAAAAAAAAACAAACTCCTGGTGACACAAAAATGACATGAATCAAGTTTTGCATTTATGTTATCAAAATACATTCCCAAACCAAACAGAATTTCCCTCTTAGTGTGTGTCATAAAATGTTGATTATGTAGTTTAAACATAGGCAGGTCTGTCTACTTTAACACTGAAGGCTGTGGTATTTTATAATATATTAAAATGAAACTCTCTCATCAATCTTTAATTTCATTGAAAAAACAAATACCAATACAACATGTGCTTGTGCAAAACCATGACAGGGCCTACCATCACACATACAATTGGAGTAAGTCAAGGAAAAAATCTCAATTTTTATTTACCCTGAACTGGACTAAACCTTGACTGCAGATGGTCTGCTGATTTGCTCTTCTGTTTCTAGACTTCTCCCTGATGCCAAACAGAGAAAATAAGTAAACCAACAGAGTCAGCAGCTGACAGACAGCGAGGCTGATCCTCAGGAACGTTGAACTTCCACAGAGGGAACACTGAAACTCTGCTGTGTTTCATTCCTGCAGGAACTCGTCCGACCGGCACGACTGACAGCTGAAGAAAGCTCGAGCTACTTTGACTAAACTGTTGCAGCTTTTGTCCTGATGATTGGAGGATTGACCTTTAGTCCATGAACATTGTTCCTCCATGATCATGAAAAGACAATAATATAATGGCTGTAGGAGTTATCAAACTGAATGGATGGGCGGTGTGTTGATGAATGGATCACTCTGCTGAATGTTGTGTTTTGTCCTCTCGTATTTGTCTTCATTCATTACTTATTTCAGCAGATATGACACTGACCTGGAGCTCCACAGTCGCAGCAACTGTCGTTGCCGCTCATCCTCTTCACCTCTCCTACGATGGCTTTGGTCAGCTCCTGCACGATGTTGTTTTCTCCTTCGTTCTGGTCGCCTTTGAACGCTTTGTTCAGAGCCTCCTCTTTACTGTTCTGAAGCACCGACACCCAGCTGCACGAGAATAACGACATTTCATCAGATCAAACGGGTAACACTGGGAAAAAGGCTCAGACTAAATTAGATTAGATTAGATAGAGCTTTATTAATCCGTTGGGAAGATTAGGAAAGTATTTAACATTTTCCAACATTTTTTTGTTTTTATGTCTTGCCTCACTCTTGAGTCCATGACAAGCAGATAGACACCATTCTTTCAACTCTGCATGCAGTAACAAGGAAGAGATGGGCAAAGCTCGCCAACTGCTAGTTAGCTTAGCTCAAACACTGGAAATCTATGGGAAGTGTTAACTTCCCTCTGCCTACAGTTATCAGATAAACTCTTCAGCAACTCCAAATGGTCCTGCGTGCTTGTTGTGACTTGTTTTTAACCCCTTTATGTTACGTTATCTTCTACTATCATTGTTTTATCTTCTTCTACTCTGAAACAGAGGCTTAGTTTTGTTGACCTTCTTACAAGCTGGAGATGTGATGTTAGCCAACAAGTTGAGTCTTTTGAACAGCTCTTTTAAGTGAACAGAAATCATCAAAATGATCAGGTTTGGGAGAAAAAGCACAGCTTTGTTTCTGTAATTAAAGGAATATGGATTATTTGTTGCTGTTCAAAGAAGTTTTGTGTTGTAGAAATAGTTGCTCTGATCCAAACTTTAGCCCAGTAGGTGTCAGTAATGCACCGTATAGTTGCCACTGGCTAGAAAACAAAAAGAAGTATCAGCTCGGCCAGGTCAAGCATACAGCGAAATAACAGTCGTACTACATACTGATGATTGGTTGAGTATCACCAGGAGGTCTGTCATGTCTCTCAGTCATAAATTCACTTCTCAGTGACCATCGAAGCAGACTTTAGGTCATTATTGTTGTGTTTTATGTGTTTAAGGCCTAACCAGGGACGGGCAGGGCACTTGGCTCAGGGTAAAAATGCTGTAGTGTGCCGCAATGCTTTCTTGCTTCATGCTGTCCCAATACAAATAAATATTAAATAAAAAAAATTGTCTGACTTGAGCATTAGGACAGGGTAAGATCAGGAACAGCATGTTAGATTTAGAAGTACTTACATCTGACAGTCTGTTTCATCCTCAGCCTGGAAGTGATAAGTTCTGTCATCTGAAGACATAAAATGAGACATTCAATTCATCTTTATCAATCAGACACTGATATAAATATACATATATGTGCATGTGTGTGCAGCTCACGTGAGAACAAGTCGAAGCTCTTTTTCTCGTCAGGGTTCCTCTTCACCTGGCAGGTCAGCAAGTTGAGTTTGGCGGGAGGTTTGTTTGCCTGAGAGACAAGAAACAGGGCAAAGAGTGAGGAAACAGCAGGAGGAGGAAAATGGACTTTAATAGTCCGGTATCTGACAAGTTAGGAGGACA
The DNA here is from genome assembly GCA_037902135.1 of Cetoscarus ocellatus. Lineage (NCBI taxonomy): Eukaryota > Metazoa > Chordata > Actinopteri > Labriformes > Labridae > Cetoscarus > Cetoscarus ocellatus. The sequence goes on along the minus strand of JBAMNC010001700.1, from coordinate 123,385 downwards.
AAATGTTTGTCATATGGTAACAGTCAGTCTAGTTTGATATAGTACATCCAACTTCAGACATCTGGTATTTGTGAACAATGTATTTTTTTTCTTATTCTATGACTTTTTACGAAGCACAGTGCACCCAATACTGAGGAGAAGGACATCACTGAAGATAACGACGGACCCAGCAGCAGTACGGGGCAGTAAAAGTAAGACTTACTGAATCCTCGGGTATTAAAATCCATTTTAATACCATCATAATACATTCATTTTGCTGTGTAATTAGAGATAGGGGTCACTTATCAGTGTTGATATTGAGAACCTTATCCATAGACCTCAATAATCACAGTTCCTTTTGATACCACTATGCTTACTTTTACATTTTTTGGTTAAAAATACAAAACAACAATATATTTCTTTATAACTGATATAAACTCTATAAAGCTTGTATTCAGAAGCTCAGACAGCTTACTTGATTAATTTATCATTTAATTGTTAAATCAGTTTTAAACTGATTTATTCAAGTTTTTTGCCAGATACTGAATTTTCCTATTCTTGCTGGAGCCATTGAACACACCACACTGACAGTTTTTAACTGCACATTCACATTCAACTACATTATAATGCACTTGTGTCACTTGTTTTTAATGTGCATGAGAACTTTTTTTGAGTAATATATGATGAAAACCAAACACTAGCACAATGTAAAGCATTTTGTTTGTGTGAGAGCTGAAGCAGAGACGGCAGGTTGAAAAAACAAAGCAAATCAAAGGTGCATAAATCCCTCTCCCTCCCTCCAAGCATGTCAGATTGAATGCAGACTTGTCCTGTTCCCACCCTTCTCTCTGTCATCCTTTTCCTTATGCTCCTCCTTCTCCGCCTGTTTCTCTTCCTCTGCTGCTTGTTCTTTGCCGATTGGCCGTTTGACTCTTCATGTAAAAACTTTAAAATGAAAGAAAGAAGGAACAGAAAGGAAGAAAAAAATAAGAAAATAAATAAAAAACTAAAATTAGATCTTGTTTTTTAGAAGACCCCAATTGAAACTTCGCTAAGCCCCTCCCTACTGTCCAAATTGACGTTAGCAACTGTAACTATGCACGAGAGGCCTGTCAAGCTTCGGCAGAAACAATATGCCAAAGCGGCGTGCATATGGGACTAGCAAGTCCAACAGTCTATATCTGAGAAGTTTGGATGGTGATGTTGATGTTTTTGCCTTCCCCAAGACGCAAGAAGAAAGATGTCGGGTGTGGATAAAGCACAAAAACACCTATGTCTGTTCTAAAGTAAGGGGCTAACTAACGTTAGCTAACCATAGCTCTGTGTGTTGGGTAAGATCACATTAGCAAACAAAGACGTCTCAATAGAAGGTTACTTTTGTTAAACCTTGAGCCTCTGGGTAATACCTGACCAAAAGAAATACCAGTAACAGAGACAAGTTCTGACATACTGACATATTTGAGCATTTAGTGAACGGACTGTCTGGAAATGGGAAAACACAATGATAATGAAAGCTAACTTAACATTAATTTATATTCAAACAAAACATATGGACTGACCCTGCTGTACAAGAACATTGTTGTTCTTTTATGTAAATGTTTCAACACATGGGGTGCTTGACACAATTGACATCTGTGCACTTTCCCCTCTATTTTATTCACCATTTGAACTCTGCCAACATTTGATTTGGTGAATGTTTCTGTCAAAAACATACTGGAGCCTTTCTGTCTGCTTCTTCCTGATATCGCTGAAGATTTTGTACAGACATGCAGATATTTCCTTTAGCAATATCACTCACCGGCATGTAAAAACTCCATATTTCTCATTCTTGGAGGGAACGCTTGATACGTAGCAACAGCTACCAAGAGGGGCGGGGCTTAGCGAAGCGTCAATTTAACTTGGAACTAAGACCCAGAGGGAGACTTTTCATTGGCTGAGAGCATGCAAGCAAGGGGGAGGAGCTTCTCATGCAGGAGGACCAATAGGAAGACAGGATTTAGCTTCTTACCGTGCCGTGAAAGATGGTGAGGAAACCATTTTTTACTGAGCACTTCCTTTTCTGCCACACTTTCCTCAGTCTGTAATGAGACACAAATCATTCAAGACAAAAAAAAAGAAAGCTAAAAACCTCGGGACTTAACCATGTTGACTTTTTTCAAGGATCAAGTCATCTATCTGTCTGCCCACAAACAAACAAACAAACAAACATTTACAAATCTGATGCAGACGTTTGAGGCTCGACTCTTATCCCTAAATCAAAGTGGTGCAGGAATGAGTCCTAAGAGTGAGTTAGCATTTAGCGCTGTCTGGTTCCCAAAGCCAAAAGTCTATCGGGATTAATGTGGCGTTCCAGTTGTACTGGGAAGTCGAGATTTCTGAGTTCAAAGTGGGAAATTTCAACTGCCTGAGGTTGTAATTTCCTACTTAGAGTCAGGGAGACCCTCACCACCTAGAGTTGACAATCGAAGATGGCTGCCTTGATGTAAACAGTTATCAAGCTCCTGTAATAGTCTGTTTATTAGCACTTCTGACGAGTGTTTGTCGCACTAAATCAGCCTTATACATAGTATTGTTCAATGTATATATATATGGAAATGCTGCTAAAGTGTTATTTAAAGTCCTCATCTGGTATGTGCAAACTACCAGGCTAACAATAGCTTGGGAGATGGACAAATTTTTCCGACTTTGTAACTGAAACACTGATAACTCGGATATGACTTCACAGGGCAAGCATCTGTTATTGTCTTGTTGTTTGTTGAACCTTTTCACACACTCACATGCCACACCTGGTATTTCTCACGCATGAAAATTTATTATCTAGCTCCCACTGAGTCACAAAGTGTAGCAAGACGCTCTGAGCATCGTAGAGCTCAACGGGAGGTTGATGTGACCCAGTCAATAAGATCAACTATCCATCAGCCAATGAAAAAATAACATGCAGCTACATATCAGCCAATCAGAAAATAGCACTGCTGTATCCAGGTCAGAAACGGTTGATCTGACCACAGAGGATACATACTGAGTTCAGTAAGTTACCTCATCATTTGATTTTGTAACCTACTGATTAATGAAATTACTTATTGTACAAAAGGAAAACAACGAGAGCTTTTTCTACCTCCACACCTACCATTAAACAGTAAAACAAAGTCTAATCACACTGACATACAAACTGTGGTCACCAGACATCACAGTAAAACAAAATCATGAATCTTAAGTTAGTTAAGTTAATAGTTATACTTAGAACATGAGAAATGTTTGGCTATAATTAAAATAAAAACTGCATTTTTTTAGATTGAAAGAGCATGGTCAAAAATTGGAGGTAAAAATAACAAAAACAACAATAATATTTGTATTATTATGTTTCATCATTACTTGATATAATATACTAACATCACAAAGTGACAATAAGACCCATTAGGTAATTGTGGGGTCAAAAAAAGCACCGGACTACTAATTAACCCATTTTTAATTTAAAATATGTTAAGTGCATAAAGATGGTTGATGAGTCCTCAAATGGTACAGTGTAAAAGCACCTGGACAAACCTTTAGAAAACAGGTGTTAAATATTCATTTGCCATCAGTCTGAGCTAAGGCTTCATGCTCTGGTCCAGTCAGTTTTTTTCCTGCTCTAATCATCTGAAGTCCGGGACATGAAGACCACTCACCCCTCACTTTTCTTGAAGAGGAATCCGTTTCGTTCTGTGCCGTGAGCCTTGTTCCCCTGCAGCTGATGGAGGCTGTAACCTGCGTTCTGTTTGGCCTGAGGGTCCTGAAGAGAAATGATTGAATAATTAGATATAACTTTAAAATCATACATTCATATATATTAAAACAAATCATACTTGCAATCAAAGATTATTACCTCCACCAGGGAGGTTATGTTTTTGCTGGCATGTTTGTTTGTATATCTGCTTATTTGTTTGTCTGTCTGTTTGTCTGTCTGTTTGTCTGTTTGTTTGTTAGCAAGATTACACAAAAACTACTGGGCAGATTTTGCTGAAATTTTCAGGAGATGTTGGTAATGGCCAAACTTAAAAATGATTAGATTTTGGTGGGGATCCAGATAACTGCCAGTAGTGAATGATTGATTTTACTCAATAACTGTCTGACTAATAATGACGTTAGCAGGGTTCGTACACCAACAACAAGGTCAAAGTCAAGCACTTTCAAGGTCCATTTTCAAAAATTTACAAGCACTTTGCAGCAAAAACAAACAAAAAGGTGTGTACCTAACATATGCAAAAGGCCGTGTGCATAAGTAAATGGGCAGATTTGAGGTCTGGTTATATTTAGATAGAACTGTCAGCTGTAGATTTTATCAGGCCTGCAGATGATTTACTTTTACGAGGACATTGTCAATTCCTTATCAACTGAGAATTTATATGTGGATTATGGTGCAAATATTCTTTGTTGTGCATGGCTGTTGTTGCTGATATTTATAAATTGTATGCTTTTTTGTAATGGGACATATTCACACAACAATGACAGATTTAATCCCGAAAAAGCAAATAATGACTCATTTAAAAGCACAGTTTCATTCACTTTATCAAAATATCCTGATAACTCAAATATAGCTCTCTGGTAGCTAAAATAAATCATTATGTGAACTGAGGGAACTACAAATATTTGCAAAGATGTGCCAAAGTTTGTCATAACCAAGTCCGGGATTTGTCTTATCTCAGGGGAGCAGTTACGACTCTTCCAGGTATTAGTCAGACCCATGATGTGGTCAGTGATCCCTCTGACACTGTTTGACAAATTCAGTTAAGCTGAAAGCTTCACATTGCATTTGTTGAAACAATCAGGTGCTAAGACCTAATGTTAGACTTAGAGAATCTTTAAATCCATCTGCCAACAAAATCCATCCTCAACAAAACAACCTGCTGAATAATGTAAATGATGTAAACGTCCCGTATGAGAACAACATGTACTCTCTCTTTCCCAAATGTATGTTTATTTTTGTCTAACAGCCTGTGAAAACTAATTTCCCAATAACACAAATAAAGTCTATCTACATGTAGTTGGAATGTCAAGCACTTTCAAGCACTTCCCAAACCTTGAAAACAAAACATGAAATCCAAGCACTTTTCAGGATATCAAGCACCTGAATTAGACCGAACTTTAGAACTTTAGAGGTTTTAGACTAAATATTTGTCTAAAAACCTTAAAGTGTATGAAAATTCATAAAAATCACAACACTCTTTTGTTTTAAGTGTCAGCTAGTGAGGGCATTTTGAGGCCCAAAAAATATGGTATTAAAAAAATCAATAAAGCTCTTAAATTTCTAAACGTGTGTGGGGATAGGATTGATAAACACTAGCTGAAGGAATGTCCTTTTTTATTTGGGGGAGTTACTTTCAGTTTATGTATCAGTTGGGATATGTGTATATCTGTATATATGTCTGTATTTATGTATGGAAATTAATTATTGTACAGATTTATATTGATAAGGAAGGAATTATACAAGTATTACTTCTTCATTTGTAAATCATAGTTTTCATTTTTACATTTTGTCAGTTTTTTATTGTATTGTTACATTTTTTCACTACTGTATGATCAGTTACTTTTTTTCTACATGTCTCTAAATAAACTGTTACTATACTGTACAGTACTATAAGGAATTGGTATTATCAGTCTTTAAGTTTTATATTTCCTTTTCCACTTTGTTCTGCATGCCTTGCAAATCAAAGACTTCAGGCCCTCACCAGAGGCAGTCAGCAGAAACAACAACAAAGAAGAAGTTACAGAAATGATGCCAACTGCTCCATATCTAATGTCTGAGTATTAAATATCAGGAGTGCCATGGGTCTGACGCTGTCACCACTCACATTTTGCACACTCATAGAATTAAAGATTAATTTGTTTTACCTTCAACAATAAAAACATTTTAATAACAGTGAAGGTTTTTACCTCTTTCTGCTCAGAGTTCAGGGAGGCCTTCAGGATGTCTCGGAGCTGGATCAGCTGTTTCCTCTCTCCATCCTGGGTCTGTTTGATCTGAGGAGACACAAAATTCCCCAATGGTTCAATATTTTAATAGTTTAAGGGTAAAATGATGTGAGCACATGAATACGCCCTACAAATGTACGGAGGAATTCCAAAGTAATTGAACTGAATTAAGAGATCTCAGTGAATTTTCCATTTGCTGCAGCAATCTGAACCATTACAGGTGAAATTTTTGTTTTTAAAAAAAGGAATTTAGGATCCAATTATTCCTCCCACTTTCCTACAATACTGTAGTACAAAGGTATCGTCACATTATAATAATTATTTATTACTTTCTTACTATATTCATACAGCTATTTAGTGTTAAAAGTGGTAAAAATTGGAGACATACTGCAAAACAGGGTTTATAAGATCTGTCTCCACATGTGGTTTTCTTCAGGTGATGATTTTATGACCAATAAAAGAAGGGAGCAATACTCAGGGAGGGTAATATGGACCAAAATCGTCATCTGTTTCATTTGATGTCGAATCTTATCATAGAGTGTAAGACATTTGTTATGTTTCCTTGAATTTCTGAAGTCATGTTTTATATTTGGATAAAATGAAACATCTAATAACCCTTTACTGAATGCTAGTAAAGTCTGAATGTATAAATGAACAGAAACAAATTGAACTTTTGTGTGAAATGCAGTCACCTTTATTTAGGCTACCTGGCAGAGCATCTCAGTTACAATACCAGAACTGACAACAAACAGTGAACCTGCTCTACATGAATATATCAATTCATAAAGAGAGGAGCTCTGATTGGATCGCTCCACAACTTATCCCACCACCACCAAGCTAAGGCAGCTGTGATTGGATGTCCCTCTGAGCTCATCCAACCTTTCCACACAACCAAAGTAGCTGTGATTGGATATATTCCTAACTTGTCCCTACTTTCTACATGACCAAATTAGGTCTGACTGGATTAAGTCTCTGTCAAACATTTTAGTCTAGTTTTTATTTGCTGACAAAAATGTCAGTTAATTTAGTTTTTGTCCATGTGCAACACCGGTCTGGACAGCCCTGCTTGAGGATATTGTCGGAGCTATTCACAGCATTTTGATTTAATAGTTTAAATGTACATTTTTAATTTAATTGTTTTTGTGTTGTTTGAAAAAGATAAAGAATTCTGTTCATTATTGCTAATTTTATTATTTAGAGTATTTTGGCATTTATTAAGGCTTTTATTTTGAAAGAATTGATAATTTGAGACCAGATGATATGGATATAGATGGGCAGGCAAGGTAGGATAGGCGTGCTCCAGGGTAGGTGATTTTTTTTTTTCGTTATTAAACTTTTTATTTATTTAAAAGAGCAGGATATACATGTTGCACTTTTGTTAACAAATCGTATCTAAATAAAATTCAGACAATGTGGAAAAAACAAAATATGAAAAAAGAAAGTATGTAAATCTACTGTGCATGCTTTTATACAAGGGTCATAGTAAAGGATCAATAAATGAATGAAAGAAAATAAATTTTGACATTTACAATGGAAGGAGAATGTTTTTGACTACAAGGACACCAATTTGTTTGTAATCTCAATTAAACACCCAAGAAACTATTTTGTGTTGGATTGTGACATTTTTGATCCACTCTCTTTCAGTTTTGTAGTTGTTTGTTAATTTAAGAGCCCAAATAGATGCTGAAAATACTCTTTCAGTCTTACTAATTTTTTTTACTGGAGACATTCAGCTAATTCATCTTCCTGAAAATAATCTGGACTTTAAAATGTACAAAGACAGGACTATCAGTAACCAAAGCTGTAAATATTTGTTTATTCTTGATGTTAATGCTCTCATATCTCGATCCTTACAGCTGTAAGATCTGTGGCCAGTTTCTCCACGAAGGGTTTCAGACTCTCAACAGCTTTAAGACCGTCCTGGAAGAAACTGAACACACAAAGAAACAAACACTTTAATAAAAACTTTGGGAGATTAATGACAAAACATAATTTCAGGCATGACCAAAGTTTGTGTGCTGAGACTTAAACAGAAGGAAGGACGATGACAGTGACGTCACTCAAATTAACAAATATGGTTTTGAAGGTAATTATCGCCAAATTAAGGATCAACATCACATTCATTTTAACATTTCGGAATTATTAAAGAAAGATTAATTCCCTCCTCCTGTTTGTCAGTAACAAAATGTTTCAGCAGTTTCATTCTGACATGTGAATATTTCTGTTTTTGAGACATACTTGCACTGAGCGTGAAAATACTTGATGAGGTTCTGGAGGAAGTCGGCTCCTTTCTTCGTTTTGATCTCGTTCACTTTGAGGAGATACTAGACAGAGAAAAAAAAAAAAGAGCAGACGGATTTATAAGATAAGATTCATGTTTTTTTAGCTTATTTTTTATTGGCAAAAACACTTCAAATTGACAACATCTGATTATATATACATATCAACTTTTCCAACAATGTTTAATGCTTTGAACACGTCATATCACCTACACCATTAAACCAACAGCAGTGTGGAGCGTTGATGCCAGGCAGGATGGATGCATGTTTTCATACTGTGTTTCATCCAGATAATGGATGTCAACAGGATATTTGCTCTTTTCCGGACCGTTCTCTGTAAACCCTAGAGATGGTTGTGCACCTAAGGGCCGCACCTAATGTTAATGTTTTTAAAAACAAACTCAGGATCTACCTCTTTAGTCTGGCTTGTGTACTCATCTTAATCTGTTTTAGTAATTTGGGTTTTATCTTATTCTGTTTTAACTTCAGAATTATCTTTTAGTAGTTTATCCTCTTGTTTATCTTTTATCCCCCCACGTGTTTGAACATATTGCCATTACCTTTTTACAGCACCCTTTTATTATTTGGTTATTTTTATTCTATTTAATAATATTTTTAATTTTACATTTTAACATAACATCCAGTGTTGACTCATTTTAAACCTTTAAGATGGCCTTTCCAAGGGATCCAAAAGATTCAAAGGAGTTTTATTTGTCATTCCAGTCTGCACTTACATGAGAAAAGAATGAAATTAATTACTGAGGTCTCAGCCATATAGACATATAAAAGCAATAAATTAGGCAATAAGCAGCACTGTATAAAAAATAAAAAAATAAAAAAAAATACAAAAAAAGGATATTTTATACATTACTGTAATCTGAGGTTTATAAAAACTAAAAAAAAATAAGGATAATTCTTTACAGCACTAAGATAACACTCCTTGGTGTGTACTGGGAACACAAATGTTCCTGTTAGTGTCTTTTATTTATGATTTTACCAATACTGTGTATGGATTGTGGGTTATGGGGTTGGGTCATACTTCCTGTTATCTTCTTTAATTTATCTGTCTGTTTGTATAGCACTTTGTGGTACATTTGCTTGTATGAGAAGTGCTATATAAATAAAGTTTGATTGATTAATTGATTGTGCATGAAAATCCCAAGTCATCAGCCCTTTCTGCAATACTCAGACCAGCCTGGCACCAAGAACAATTCCACCTTAACAGTCACTTTAATCGCTTTTCTGCTCCAATCTGATGCTCAGTTTGAACTTCAGCAGTCCACATCTATAAAACTTAATGCACTGAGTTGCTGCCATGTGGTTGGCTGGTTAGTTATTTCAGTTAAAGAGTAGTTGAACAGGTGAGTGAATGTCTGTATTTGGATTGATAACTTATCATCTGATTCTTGCCACCACGCAGCCCCTCTGACCAAACTGATGTGTATTTACAGACGCTGCACTTCTCTGATTCAATTCTTTTGGAAATAAAATCACAAAATCACAGGAAAACAATCCTGCACTGTAATTTCCAAAACTCCTCTCATCTGAATCTGGTGTCTGTGTGATCTTTCTGACCTCACACATCTGCAGCTGGAAGAGCCGCCTCTCCTTCTCCATCTCCTCTGCGATCTCTCCTCCGCTGAACTCCGTCCGGATCATCCCGTGCTGCTTGGCGTGCTCCCTCTTCTCCTTCTCCAGCTTTGCTCTGGAAAGGTCAAAGGTCAAATTAAGCACACTCATAAACATTGATACACCTTTAATAAGCAATTTTTTTTTTTCTACTCACAGCTTGGCCTCGTAATCTTTCCAGGCCTTATCGAACGGCTTCTTCAGATCCTGGAGGGGAAGAAACGTCATTAGATAAGAGGGAACGCTGGAGCCCAAGCGGACTTTGACCCCTGATTCACTCAGGAAATATGTCCAGGTTCAACATGGCGGTTGTTGTTGCTGATAAATCCAACAGGGAGCTTTAAAACGGATTCCAGGACTGGGTTTGACCTCTTAGTTTTTGTCTCTTTTATTTAGACAGATATCAGCTTATGGAGTCACTAAGAAACAGAACTTCATCAGAAGGATTGTCTTTATCTGACTGGATTTCCCCATGATTATAACATCTATAATTAATATTAGATTTAATTTCACATTTTCTGGAGTTACATTTTTGCAAAGTGCTTGATAAACTTTTTCCTGGACCATAAATGTTCCTTCTGTGTCAAAAATGTTTTTTTTTTTATCAAGGTTTAAACAGTAAACAATGTTGAATTTCATCGTTAAGTAGTCATAAAAACTTGAGAGGAAACATATTAGGATGGGTGCTGCACTGAGTCAAGCTGTGTGATGATAAAAAGCAGAATCGGATGCTTGACTGGGGGGGCACTGAAGAAAAAAGGTCATGAACCACTGCTCCAGGGCACCAGTTCCTCTTAGTTTACATAAATAAATAAACAAACTAATATTAAAAACAAATTTAAATGCTATAAAGCACTCGGAGAGCGCAGACCTCATATTGCTGTTACATCTATAAGCAACAGTTTCATGATAAAGTTACCACCATAATATCATTCACTGACCCAGAAAACCCCACACCTAGCACTCAGAACCATGTTGATATCATTATTAGAAAGACCAGTGATTCTCAACTGGTGGGTCATGACCTAAAAGTGGGTCACGGACCCTTTTTCAGTAGGTCATGAGCCTATGCCTGGGCAAAAAATTAAAAAAAATGTTTGGAAAAAAGTCCTGTACTTTTATTTTGAAGGGGATTTTTAATGCAGTGGAGAGCTGTCTATTCACACTCGTAGCAATAGGTGATGATAATACCCTGTAATGCTAAATGACACACATTTCAATTGAAGGGTGTTTATTATATATTCAATAAGTAGGCACTCAGCTTAAGCTACATATTTTTAATACTTTTTAAATGACCTCTCAGAAGTTGGCCTTTTTTATTTCATGTTTGTGCATTAAAGCTCTGTGGAGTCTGTTAAAAAAGACTGAAGTTGCTGAAGTGTTTTGTGTGTTGTGACAGCCCCATGATCGATGGCTTATTTAGTGCTACTGATTGAATATTTCCCTCTCTAACATTGTCACATGCAGGTCATTTTGGTTGCTCACGAAACTTATTTTTGTATTAGCATACTGTGATATTCTGTACTATCCCAGGTTCAAAGTGCAGCATCTTTTTATTAAAAATACATTTGAGGCATTGAAAAGTTCCCTCAACTTGGGTCATAGCTTGAAAGTAAGGGGTGATGGTGGGTCCCTAAGCCAGACCAGTTTAGAACCACTGAGTTAGACAGTTATTGAGCAAAAACGATCGTTCACTAATGGCGGTTATCTGGATCACCACTAAAATCTAATCATTTTTAAGTTGGGTCATTATCAACATCTCCTGAAAATTTCAGCAAAATCTGTCCAGTAGTTTTTGCGTAGTCTTGCTAACAAACAGACAAACATATGTCCGCAAAAACATAACCTTCTTGGAGGCAAAGACAGATTATGATTGCTGAAAAGTTGGAAAGTGATCAGAGAAAACTGCACACGAACCCCTTTAACTCCCTTCAGGTCTCCTTTCAGCAGACTGTCCAGAGGAAACGTGATGATGTTGTTCATGTTCTGCAACTGCAAACAGAAAGTCACCGTCAAGGACAGTCCTCCGCTGCTCTAAGGTTTACTATCCTTATTTAAAAGTCCTGAAAAAGGAAACACTGATGGATTCCTCACCAGGTTTTTGAAGAGCGCCGTCAGCTCTCTGGTAAAAATGGCGAAGGTGAGGAAAGCCGAGCCGACCTCCGTGTTCTCTCTGCTCGCACAGTCTTTAAACTTCTCCATGGACTGGATGTACTGCTCCTCGTTCTCCACATGGTCTGAAACACACAGAGGACACTTCATATTATTATACACACTACCTTTACCTACCCTGCCCCTGTGTTTTCCATCATCATGATTCAATAAATCTAATTAAGTTTTGCTAATGCTGCTTCTGTTCCAACGCGCCGACATGTATCTTTTGTCAGCCATTTTTTGTATCAATGTAAAGCACCTTGCACTGCAATTGAATTTGCATGAACTATAAAAATTAAATTTGACTGATTTAACCTTTGCTGTCATTTCTGCCTCTGGTAAGGGCAAGATGCAGGATTTGCAAAGCACACAGGACTCAGTGGAAAGCAATTCTTCAGCTTATTTTCATCAATTCTCAAATGAAAATTGTTTTTGATGCCCAACCCTAATCAGGAATACGTTTCAATTCTCACGTTTTTTCAATAATTTGTAAGAATTTCGCTCCAGGTAACTGTATTCTCTTTAAAACCCCATATAAAGTTCTGCTCCGTCCTTCTCCCTCATGTTTCAGCACAGTGAGGCTGTCTCCCTCGACGTGCTGGAACAGGAAGCAGAATGACAGGAATGTTCGGAGGTGAGACTCCACCTGCCTGAACACAAACCCACCGCACAGCGTCTGAAGACGAACGCACCACCAGCTGGGTCACCACTTCAAACACATCCCTCTGTGGTGTGTGTCTGGGTAATTTTTCTTTTATTTGACCCACAGTTCCACAAAGTTTTTCCAATAAAAATGTTTTAGTGTTAGCATGACTGCTAAGCGGTTTGGGTCAAAGTTCAAATTTAACGGATCGGTGTCACACAAAGTTACCTCCCCAGATACACCCCTACACTTCATGATCTGAGTTAGTGAGACAGATGAAATGATTTTGACAAAAGGTCGTCACAGTTCTGATTTTTCAGTTAAACTGTAATCCACTGACTTTCTTGTGTTTTTGTTCGATTTCAGAATCTCCCTGTTGATGTGAATGATGGCGGCACAGCGGTGCAGCGAGCCTCACAGCAAGAAAGCTGCTGGTTTGTACCAGCCAGGGCCTTTCTTTGTGGAGTTTGTTCTCCTCGTGCATGCATGGGTTCTCTCCAGTCACTTGGGTTCTTCTTATTCATGCATTTGTTTTAATCCTCTTAATCTGTTTATTGTTTCAGATTTTTTTTTTCTGTTAATCGATTTTCTTTTCATTAGCTTACTTTGGCAGATTTTACTACGCATTTGGCATTTGGCTGTCTCATTTTACCATATTATTATTTTAAATTTTATTTTATTTATTTATTTTTCCCTACAGCATTTTTATCTCATTTCTTATCATGTTTATTTTTTGTCATTTTAGTCTTAGCTCCTGTGTTTTCTCATTTTTAATTTAAGATAATGTTTCCTCAGTCTATTAAATCTGTTTTCTGTTAGAACCTCCTCTTAATGTTTTTTTGTGTGTGCGTAAGTGAGTGTGTGTGCTGATGTGGATAGCGAGGGTGGGTAGGGTCTTGTAATTTCATTGTTTTTACTTTTTTTTTTTTTTATTATTATTTTCATTTTTTTTTATGTAAAGCACTTTGTGCAACAAGACTTTGTATGAAAAGTGCTATAGATTGATTGATTTAATTGTTTGTTTGTCTCTCTGTGTGGCCCTGTGATTGGCTGGCGACCGGTTCAGGGTACCAAAGCCACAGCCTACCTGAGTATTAATACCTTTGTGACAACGGTGTACCCATCTTATCCAGCAGGACATTAAAGCTCACATCAGCTCAAACTGATGACAAGTTCACTGGCCTTTACAGTCACCAGATCTCAATCCAGAAGAGCACTTTAAGGATGTGGTTGAATGGAAGATTCTCATTATGGATGTGCAGCAACTTTGACGCTTTCATGGAGATATGGACCAAAGTCTCAGAGGGACGTGGACGATTAAGACAGTTCTGCAGGCAAAAAGACGTCCTACCAGGAGAGTCTATTTTCTTGTTTTTGTTTCTTAATTTTTGTTTTCTTAAACTAAAAATCAACCACTCAATCAATCTATAGCACCATATTTGTCTTTGTTAAATATCTAAAAATAAAAATAAGGACTCTGGGACTCCATTTTCATCCAGACAAAGTCAGAGATGTTTCAAAGTTCATTAATTTGAGAGCTGTTTCTAAATCTCAGTAAAAGTCCATTTATGTCTAAATAACTTCAGTTCATGTTTTAGTTCCTGCTTGTTTATCAGAAGAAGACGTCCAGACAGAAATGATTTACATGAGATGTTGTAGTTTTTGGCTTTGAGCAAACAGGAAGTGACAGGCAGAGCGAGACTGTGTGGTCAAACGTGTTGATATTTTTATGTTATAAAAACTGAGCCACTCACTCAGACCAGACGAGTTGATCGCCTTCACTGACTTCTTGATTTTATGCAGCACCGATCGGTCCACGTCCAGAGCCTGAGGAGGACAGAAACAGTGAGGACAAGACAGATCAGGTCACGTGATGAGTAGAAAAACAGACATTAAGCTGATGTGGGTGTGTGTGACTGCAGGGTGAATGGTCTGTTTGCAGAAAGTTTTTATTTAAAAATATTTTTATTAAAATTTCAAAGAGCAGCCAACCAGAATCCATATTTGTGTTTATTATTATTATTATTTTTAAAATTTTATATTTATTTTATTATTATTTTTTTTTAAATATTTATTCATATTTTTGTTCATATCTATCTTTTTAAATATCTTTCCATCTACTTTTTCAAACTGCTTTCCCAGAGGAAGTTTCCCAAAGGGATTAATAAAGTTCTATCTAATCTATTCTAATCTAATCTCAAAATTTATGTAAAATATATAAACATTTTTATACATAGTATATCCCCTCAAACAGCCACACCATCACACACACAGGCAAAGAATAAATAAGTAAGAAAATAAATAAATAAATAAATATACATATATAAAAATTTGTAAAAAAATAATTAAAAAAGAGACATCAAACTAATAGGATGTAAAATATAAATAAAATAAAATGAAAGGCAGGATCAATAGGTTTACATTCACATTGTCCATACAAGTTTTGCCTTTCAGTTAGTGTTATTGTTTTTGTTTGGTGAAAAAAGACAGAAAAGGGTCCCAAATAAATACAGACTCCCTCTGTCTACCTTTAACAATCAGCCTCTCCAGTCTGAGACCTGTCATCAGCTCTTTATTCCATATTCTGAGTGACGGGGGTTGAACATTTTTCCAATTTAGCGCAACTCTGTTTGCATGAAGAAGTCCAAAATCACAAATTTCTATTGCTTTGTTGTTTTGATAGTGTCTTTGGGGTATAGTACAACTATACAGACTGTTTGCAGAGGGTTAATAGGGCTGGACAACAAGGCCTAAACGTAAAATCTCACATTTTTCACACAAAATTAGTTTTTCAATTGTAATCGATTGTTTTCACCTTGTAAAGTTACAAAACTGCAGTTGAAACCAAAATGATATAACAAGATCTGCTTTAATTTAAACAAAATGCTGTGTCACAAAACTAAACTGAATTTCCCTTTAGGAGTAAACAAGTGTTAATTTGACAGCACTTTTTAATTTAGTTTTAGTCATCGTCTTTTGCCTAAAATATGTTTTAGTTTAAGTCATGGTTTAGTTTAAATAGTTTTAATTTTAGTCTAGTTCTAGTTGATGAAATTTCGCAACATTTTAGTCGATGAAATCTACAGTAAATTTAGTCAACTAAAATATGAAGTGTAAAGGGTAAGGCATTTTTTTATGTTTTCTTGAATTTCTGAAGTCATATTTTACACTTGAATCCCGCCACCACCAAGCTAAGACAGTTGTGATTGGATGTCCCTGTTAACTCATCCAACCTTTCCACACAACCGAAGTAGCTGTGATTGGATATATTCCTAACTTGTCTCTACTTTCTACATGACCAAATTAGGTCTGATTGGATTAAGTCTCTGTCAAACATTTTCATCTGGGTTTTATTTGTTGATGAAAATGTCAGTTAATTCAATTTTAGTTTTTGCCCATGTGCACTTGTTTTTATTAGCTACTGTCTAGTTTTCATCAGGGAAAAAAAGGTTGTTGACAAAAATATGACAAAAATAATTTGTCAACAACATTAACACTGCTTTTCACCCTGTCAAGATTTGCACACTGGGACATTGGCTCCTGGAGCAGCATGAACATAACGGTGACACACAAACCCACACAGCGAGTTTAATTGTTGGTGTCCGTCTGCAGATGACGTCCTCTCTGTCCATAACAGACCTGTGTATCAGGGCTGTAATATAATTCTCTTTAATATTGCCCTTAGGGCCTCATGTTGTCCTCTTTTTGACACTTCTATATGTATGAAATGACTCCTATTGCTCTGAGAGGCCTTTTAGATAAAACACATTACAGCTGTTTTTGTAGTGATTATCCAAACGAGAGAAAATGTTTTTATTTCACTCACTGGTTGCCAACAACAGGATTACAAATCATCTGACACATGCAGCTCTGAACTTCCTCTTTTGTAACATGAGGCACTAAAATACTGCCAGTCCAGCAGAAGTGACTCTTCTGGTGTAGTTAATGAAATACCTGCAGTTTTAAATACTCTTCATCTCCTGATTTAGCTGCGCTCGCTCTTTGAGAACTGACAGTAACAAAAGTAGACTCTACTATTAATGCAGCGCTGCAGTGGTCGGTAAACTGGCCTCATACTGACTGAGCTGTTGTTTGACGCTCTGAAGCATTTGTGAATGGATCTTATCTTTTCATTGTATTTGTGCAGCCTCGTGGTGTGACCTTGATGGTAGATCAGGAGTAACAGCAAACAAACATGAGAGCATGAGTGAAACAACTCAACAAGAAAGGATCAACAGGAGAACAGAGCTAAAGTAAAATATGATCCAAGTCTTATGAGTCCAAAACAGGAAGAGAAAATGGGAAACTGAAATGGTTCAAGTTCATATCGAGTTTTGGGTGATCATGACCCAATTGATGGTTATTAGTTAGTGTATTCGCTCCTTACATGAAAGTGGACAACAGAACATGTACATAAGTGCACACTACATTTTCAAATCAACACCTCCATGATCAGAAAGGAGCAGCAAGAGGAAAAGTTTCTTATATTTGTCTGCCTCTACTTGAAAAAGTAAGAAAAGAAAACATGGTCTGACATCACATGCAGCTGGTTTTTAATGGCCTACACCAACAACACTGATTTTAACAACAAAAACAAACAAGTTTGTAATTCCATATTTTACACCAACAACAGAAATACACATTTGTTTTAAAGCAGTACAAGCAACTTGGTGTTAAAATCAAATCTTTTTCATCTTCTGAAGTTAACACAAATAGCTTTTGTAGGTTTTCTGCTAAAACTCTATTTTTGGCTTGAACATAATTAGTAATGTCTGGAGCTTTATTATCTCTTTAAGATTCAATAACCCTGAATTAATACATAAACTATTGGTATGCTCTCCAAATTTAATCATTATATACCAAAAAAGGGATTTCATTTGTCTTTGACAGCTGCATCAATGAATTCAGCTGAAAGTCACCAGTTAACACGGTCACTTGTTTTAACATAACACTGAGACCGTTTTATCTGTGCGCAGGTGAAAGTGCTCTGACTTTAAGTTATCAGTTTGAACTATTCTGATATTAAAGGAACACTCCAACATTTTTTTTGTTTTCATGTCTTGCCGTGCTCCAGAGTCCATGACAAGCAGACAGCCAAAGGTCGCCCACCGCTAGTTAGCTTAGCTCAAACACTGGGAGTCAATGGGTAGCACGCTGGCTGCCTCTGCCTACAGTCATCAGACAAACTTTTCATCAACTCTAAACGGTCCTGTGTGCCTGTCGTGTTTCCTTTTTTTACCCGTTTATGTCAAATTATCTTCTACTATCATCACATTATCTTCTTCTACTTGTAAACAGAGGCTTTGTTTTGTTGACCTACTTCTGTGGTGGTTTTCATGAAAGATGTGAAGTTCGCGATTGAGTCGAGTCTTTTGAAGACTCTTTCAAGTGAATGATGAGAACCGATTCGCAGTTGTGAGTGAGCCGTTTGGTTCAGAAATTTGCAGGAAAATTTTCATTTAAGAATGTAAATGTAAATGTAAATGTTCTTTATTTATACAGCCCTTTACAACAACCCTATCGGTGAACCAAAGTGCTTTACAATAGATAGTAAATAAAGAGGAATAAATAAAAACAATAAAAAGCAATAAAAACAATAAAAACAATAAAAGCAATAAAAACAGTAAAAGCAATAAAATATAATAAAGTAAAATAAAGTAAAAGTGTCACCACACTACTGGGCTCGCAAAATTAAGGCAAGCAAAATTAAGGCTCACTCAGATCTGCTAATCGGTTCTCATCGTTCACTTAAAAGAGCTGTTCAAAAGACTCGACTCGTTCACGAAAGTCACATCTGTCATGAAAACCACCGCGGAAGTAGGTCAACAAAACAAAGCCTCTGTTTATAGAGATAATATGATGATAGTAGAAGATATTTTAACATAAAGGGGAAAAAATGAATCACAACAATCACACAGGACCGTTTAGAGTTTATCTGATGACTGTAGGCAAGGGCAGGCTAACACTACCCATATACTCCTAGTGTTTGAGCTAAGCTAACTAGCATTGGGCTAACTTTGGCTGTCTCTTCCTTGTTACTGCACGCACAGTCGAAAGAATGGCGTCTATCTGCTTGTCATGGACTCAGGAGTGAGGCAAGACATGAAAACAACAAAAATATTTATTTAAGTCTGAGAGACGCTGCAGCCAGAGGATGGCTGTCCCTACAGAAGGATCAATAATCCTCTCTACTGCTTTCATACATTTGTTTGTAGCTTTCAGCAGTCTGATCCTGACGGGGTTTTCAAACAAACTCATTTATTCTTTGAGTCGAACAGTAACTGAGCTTCAGGACGGTCTGCATGTTTCACACACTGAGTCACTGAGATGTGACTCGGTGTGTGAAGAGCTCAGGACGATTGAAGTGCTGACAGCGTGAAGAGACTGAGGAACATGTTAATCAAAGTTCACCGTTCCTGTTTCAATGCAAACAATGAGACCGATCCAGCAGAGAGCAACCAACTTTGAAGAACTCCTTTACAACCACGAGAACCAAAACCAGCAGTAACCTTTCGAGTGTGCGGCTGATGTTTCCAGCGTGTGAAAGGAAACAATCTTTAACAAGCTTCTCGAATTATTCACAGACCTGTCATTCATAAATCTATCAGCTGTCATGGAGTTACCGTTTAGCTGGGCAAACACTGTAGTCTGACCTAATATCAGAGTTATACAACTGACGTGAAGGGTTTTAGCTCGACCTGCATCATTTGTGGTGCAGCGGACGGGGGCCAGACTGAAATGGGGTAAAGAGCTTTTTGTAATGTGGCCCCCACAGTCTGGAGTACTACACAGACAGAACTGAAAAAGGCTGAACTGGTTTCAGTCAAAGCTTTTCCTTTCATTTTACTCACCAGGCAGCGAGACTCCTATGAACAATGCCTGTGTTTTTCACTTCCACTGTCAAATTGTTAAATTTTACATATTTATTGGTTGTAATTCATTGTCTAAACTTTTTTCTTGAATTTGTTTTTACATTTGACATGTGCTGCTGACCTCTTGGTCAGGTCCCCCTTGAAAATGAGATCCTGATCTCAATGAGAATTATCTGCTTAAATAAATGTTAAATTATTTACAATAATCATTTATAATTATCATTAAAAATAAATTAAATTATCCATTTATGTATAAGTTTATGATTATTTTATATTACACATGCGAAAGGACACATAAAATATTTTTAATTCCGAGTTCAAGTGATAATGAAATATTCATAACAATGAATGATCTGATATACCACAGAACTTGTAGATAGATGTAGGAATATATTTTATGAATTGTTTGATTCTTTACATTATAATAAATAAGGTCTTATTTTAAACTGTTTAATTGGCTTTAGTGAGTTGTTTTGGTTTAACTGTGTTTGACTTGTGTTTGGTTTTTAGTATCTTTTAGGTCAGTTATGTATTTTGATGACTATGGACAAAGGGAGGGTGTGCTGTAAAATGACTAACTTTTTGAATGTACACTTGTGCTTAACTTTAATGTATGATATGTATGTATTTTTTGTTTGTTTTCTTAATGTTTTGTGGACTCCAGGAAGAGTAGCTGTGGTCAAGTGCCAAAGCTAATGGTGATTCTAATAAACGATAATAAACAATAAAAAAAAGACGGTGCACAACAGCCGATCAGCTGCTCCTGACCAATCAGATGGATTTTTGCCGTGCTTAATATTTCAGTCATGTGACTGCATTCACTCACACAGTGAGAGCAGAGCTAAGAGTTGATCCTTCACATCTCCCCTCTCTCCTTGCTCTTGGCAGCTTTAATGCTGAACTATTTCAAATCTAAAATGAATAAACACAAAACAGTTTTGACTTAGTTTTTGGAATATTGATGTGTGAACAGCTTCAATTTTAGATACCTGTCACAAACAGAAACAGTGATGTTAGCTGTTGTGTGTGTGTGCTGCCTGGCGGAGGGACTGTTGGGTTAAATTTGCATCATATCTCCTGATCAGGTGGTGAAGCCAAACGCACTCTGCAGACTCATTTACATGCAGCGTCATGGCTTGATCTTATGATTTCACTGAAGGTGGGACTGTAAAAGGTTTTCACACTCTAATGTGGTTGGTCAAAAATTCAGCTTCCTGTTTTGGGCGAGTCTGAACATCGCTTTCTTTAACAAAAATAAAGTGTGAGAAGCTTGAGGATGTGTTTAAAGATGAGCAAAGAAGGTTGTTTAGGGCCTCCTGCTTATGGTGGACTCACATTGGACCTCCATAAATGCAACAGTGTGTGCTGTTGGCCCGCTCTTTTTGTTAAGTGTCCCCTGATTATGGATTTGGGGTTAAATAAGACACATAACAGGGCAATAAGATCAAATTATTTTCTGCAGAAGATTTCAAAATTAAATTTTTTCTCTTGACTTAGTCCAATTGTAGGCCCTGTCAGGTAAAGCACAAGCACATGTTTAGGGTAATATTTGTTTTTTAATTGAGGCTAAGTACTCATCAGAAAGCTCCATGTTAATGTTCTGGAAAAAAAAGCTCAGCTTTCAGTGTTTATGTAGTTCAAAAGTGCCTACTTTTGAACTACATAATCAACATTTTATGACACGCACTTTAACTATATGAGGGAAATTCTGTTTGGTTTTTGAATATTTTGATAACATAGAGGCAAAACTTAGTTTTTGTTGTGTTTGTGTAACTTTGAGGGTTTTTTTTTGAGAGGGAAGAAATCGATTAAAATTGTAAATCGAGTTTTGTGGAAAAAGATTGGTGATTTTATTTTAAGGTAATATCGTCCAGTCCTAACACATTAGCATCACATCAGTGTCCTACGCCAGGGATTCACAAACATTTTAGGCTGTGACCCCAAGACCAGGACCTGAGGACCCCCCTGTGTGCATCTTTAAAGAGCAGCTAACCTTTGAATTATTGTTATTATGTCCAAGCTCACACTTTAAGGATTTTGTTTCCACATTGCTCTCATTTCAGCATTAATCTCCCCCAGTGGATATGGTTTTATTCCAAATTTAACCCCTTTTATGTAAAATAGTTTAGAACTTGTATTTGCATTTTGGAAAGCATGACCCACTCTTGCTGTCTTGTGACCTACCCAGGGGTCCAAACCCCCACTTTGGGAACCACTGCCCTACGCGATCTTCAGCCTTCACTCTTGTTTTCTGGAGCATTGCTGAGCTATGGGAACACTATATGCATCATCATTATTAAAGTGGTAAAGGCGCTGACGAGGAGGCTCCTCCTGCAGGTGAAACTCAGGCGTGTTGGTACCTGAAGGAGGTCTTTAATAACTGAACAGAAGACAGAGGGGGAGAATGACAGAGTGGAGAGACGATCAGGAAGAGGAGAGGATCCATTAGAGGCACTTCAGAAGGCCTCAGATGGGGGTGAGACAGGTCTTGTTGAGACTCGATCAGACCGTTTAGTCACCGCCCTGGGTCTAGAGGCTGGGATTGTCCCGGCGTGCAGCAGCAGGAGGAAGACACAACATGCTGCTCAAGCCTGTGACTCCAGAAATCTGCTCAAGTAACAGTTTAGAGTATTAAAGATGAACAAAATGAGCAAAAAATGCTTAATTAGGCAGTTTGTGTGAAAGTAAAGACCTTTCACTGGACACAGACCGCTCCTTTCCAATCATGGTGTGCACCTACGTAACAATTCTGTTGTCCATTTTCATGTAAGGAACAAATAAACCAAGACCAAGACTAAAGGGGACGGCTAACATCAGCATCACAGACCACATGTTCACTATGTATTGTCAACAGTTTCCGAATCTTAGGGCCTGTTTACACGACAATAAAAATGGCAGAAAATGGAGAGTTTTCGTTGTGTTTACGTCTTCCGTTTATGTCTTCCGTTTACGCAAGAATGGTGTCCGGAGTGCCTGAATCCTCAAACTTTTGAACCTGCGGTCCAGAGTGAAAAGTTTTGAAAGCATTTTGCTGTCGCCTCTGTGTAAACAGGAATCAACGACGATGTGCAGTGGTTAGCCTAGTGTATCTGCAGTAATAATATAGTTGCAATAATTCATTACCACCTACAACCCACAAGCTTTTTAGAGATCAAGATGGGGATTTTAATTTAAGGGGAAATTTTAATTTTAAAATTCATTTGTCACGCACAAGAATGAAAAACCAATGTGTTTCACGGTGTGGTGTCCAATTATGGAATAGGTTACAGCAGGATCTAAAGCAATGCTTAAGCCTGATGAAATTTAAAATAATTTATAAAAATATCATTTTCAGTAGATATATAGATAAAACAGGAGGCTGAGGTTGACTAGACTGAAGGATGACTCCTTTGTTTTGTTGGTTTGTTGTTATCGTTTGGCCTTTGTTTGGTTTTTTTGTTTTGTTAGATCACTAGATTTTTACGTAGAAACTGTCTTTCTTTTATAAAATATGGAAGCATTTATGTTTAATTAATTGATGGAGAAGGGGTGGGACTTGATAAGTAATACTTCCTCCCGCTCCTTTTTGAACAAAGCCTTTTTTTTCTCATTTACCTTTCTTGATTAATTTTGATGCTCTTGGCTGAAGAATCTGATTTGTTTATTGTCTTGCTAAACTTTTAAAGTCTTATGTATTTTTGCTAAAGTTTTATGTATGTTCTGTGTTCTGCTCCCACTGCTTAACAGCTGCATAGCTAATTGCAAATAAATAATTAATGTGTAAAGTGTAGGGCTGAATGATTTTAGGAAAAGATCTAATTGCGATGTTTTCTGGCAGATGTTACAATTTCAATTTGATTCACGATTTTCTTCAAATCAAACTTCAGCGCAACATTCACTGTGTCTACAGTATAGACAACAATAAGGAAATCAATGATCAAAAGCACATAACACATTATTCATCATCTACTATTGATGATAAATGATCTGTTTTCATTATTTAAGGGATACTCCAACTTCTACTCCTAAACAGAGGCTTTGTGTTGTTGACCTGCGTACCAGCACTTCCGTGGTGGAGATGTGATGTTTGTGAACGAGTCGACTCTTTTGAACTGCTCTTTTACGTGAACAATGAGAACCGATTCGCAGTTGTCAGTAAACTGTTGATTTGTGGCCCATTCTTAAAAAAAAATTGCCTGCAAATTTGTAAAATAGCCTGTGTAAAATAGTTGACACAACAGATCCTGGGTCGGTCAGGAGCGCTGCAAAAAAATGCAGCTTTGGTGATCACGTGATTGCGTTGTCTGAAATTGTGATTTCAATCTGAAAACGATAATATAAATCTTTCAGTCCTAGCAAAGTGCATGTTATTTATGCCAATTTCCTGCCTCTAACATCAGGATGTCACAGCAGAAAATCAGACTCAACATTTCCCAATCTTCTATCGTCCAGTTTGGTTGACTCTGAGTGAACTGCAGCCTCAGTTTCCTGTTCTCAGCTAATGGGAGTGGCAGCTGATGTGGACCTTTGCTGATGTGGAGCATCTGCTTCAAGGTTCAGTGTGTCTTGTGTTAAAGAAGTGGACACACAAGGTGCTCAGAGATTACTCCTTCTGTAAAGGACACTATACGCCTGTATTTGAATGAGCTGCAGGTCTGAGCTGTTACAGAATTTCTTTACGCACAACTTGGTTTCTTTAAATAATCGTGCAGTTTTACTTGATCATTCCAGAGTTGAATTCTAAATATTTTTCAGTTTTTATCTGAAAAAGAGGAACAGAGAAAGGCACTTCCTCTTGGTGAAACAGCAGTTGAGCTGAATCTTCTGCAGTTTTATGATGTTGTAAGAGTTTTGAGCCGAGTCCCAATTTGTGCAATACAGTCGTGATCGTGCAGGTTTGTTAACCGGCCTCGTATGAGGAACCAGCGGCAAGGGGTCAAAGGTCTCCTGCCGAGGAGATGCAGAGGGAGTTTAAAATGCAAGAATTTCATCCTTATCACTGTAATGTCTAAAAGTGTAAATACCTTGTAAATAATGCTGTACTGGAGGGTTTACCTCCTTCTTAGTGTTTGTTACCTCCGCCAAGGAGGTTATGTTTTTGGCGGCATGTGTTTCTTTACTACTGGACAGATTTTGCTGAAATTTTCAGGAAATGTTGGTAATGACCCAACTTAGAGATGATTAGATTTTGGTGATGATACATATATTTGTCTGGACTCAAAAAATTCCCAAAATTTAGAATGTTAAAAAGTCATATCTCTTCCATTTTTTAATGGATTCGCTTCCAATTTTACAGGACAATATGGGGTCCATGTTTCTATCATCAAGGTAAATTTCATCCGGATCCGATCCAGATTGACATCACAAAAAAAACATTGAATTTTATAACGGGAAATCCCATTGACGACATTCAGTAGTTCATATATAAAGTTTGGAGAGAACATCCGTGGGCTTGGGTAAAAAGTCTCACTATTAGTGACACTTTTTGCTTTACTAGTAAAGTCTGCTTGCACTAGTTGACCAAAGTGGAGTACATGTACTCTAATTTACGTACTAGTAGAGCTGAACTACGCTTGATATCATGTATATCAATTTTATTCCCAAACATATTATATCTTTTGTCCTTCGGACAATCAGACTGTACAACTCCTCACTGCTGAGGACGAGGAGTAACAGGAAGACAGAGGATGGGAAGGAGCAGTAGCTAGAAAGTAGCCCTATATTTTCATTTTTAGATTATTATATAGACTATTATTATTATTATTTGATTCATTTGTTTTATTATGCAAGTTGCTGTTACGGTTTAATTTTGATATCCTGTGTTTTTTTTAACCTGTGTACTACTGTTCAATGCTACTATTCAATGGACTGGTTCAATCCTATCTGTTTTCTCTTCTGCAGAAATCAAGGAGCACCTACACCTTACACTCTTATCACGTAAATGTGACCTGAGTCTGACCTGAATTGGTGAAACAAGCTTTTGTTATGCTGCCCCTCACAGCCTGAAACACTGTACAGACAGAACCTGAATTTATGCCTTAAACTTTTTTCTTGAAATTGTTTTTATTATGACGGGTGAGGCTGACCTCTTGGCCAGGTCGTCCATGTAAATGAGACCCTGATCTCAACGGGAATTAGCTGGTTAAATAAAAATAAATTAAAAAATTTCCATGAAGGAGTCTTCCCAAGGGATTAATAAAGTGTTATTAGTCTAGTGTTATTTTAAACTCTACTGTTCTTACTCTCCTGACTGGTTTCTCATCATTTTAGTCCTGTTTTAACTATCTTCTCTTGTTTTAATACTCCCTTTTTATTACCATTATTTTACTCTATTTTATTTAATGTATGTTTTTATTTATTTTTTTCTCTTTTACCTGTCCTCTATCTGCCCTCTTCTTTTCTATCTTCCCTGATGTGATGTTGTCAACTTTCAACTGTCATAAATTTATCTATTTATTGTCTTGTTGTCTCCTTATCATTATATATAAAACAAAATACCTTCTCCACCAATGTTCTTCATCTGTACACGTTGACATGGTGAGCTGATTGGTGTATTCCTAAATGACTTCAGCTGTTTCCAGCTTACCAGTTTATACTATTTTCTTTAATTTGTTGCTTTAGTTAACATGACCCTCTGCGCCTTTTCCTCTGACTCTCTTGGTCTCTGTTGACCTGATTGTTGATTTTATTGTACCCCGAAGTTCTGCCTTTTTTCTGCCTTTGTTTTGTCTGTTAAAGCACTTTGTTAACATCTGTTTTTAAAGGTGCTATATAAATAAAGTTATTATTATAATGTGTTTTATCTTATCTAATCTAATCATGATGAACATTTTATTAGATTTTTACATCAAGTACAATTATTTTATCTGTTATTTAGTATTTGTATACTAAATAAAAAAATGTAAACAACAAAAAAACTGGTAAAGAAGAAACAAAAAGGGAAAAAGAGCAAAACAACAAATAATTTTGCAAAGGTTAAAATCAAAGCTTGGTGACAAAGGACACACCAGCATGACACGATGCAAGGTAAACCAAGAATTATCTAATCTAATCATGAAGAGCCTGTTGTTTAGGTCTCAAAAAGCTCCTTATTTTGTAACATTTCGAGAGTTTAAGTCAATCATTCAATAACAACTGTCCCTTGTCTTTCATTAAAGATGTCAATATTGTGCTGACAAATATAAATACAGTATAATTATATACTGACACCCTGAATGAGTATGCTCACAACCTAGATGCCCCCCTTTCCTCAAACATTACCCTGGCAGGGCCTCCCAGGTCATAAGTCTGGAAACGCCCCTGAGGATAATGACAAACAACAATCCAGCAGCCTGTTTACAGTGTTGCTGCTTTAAGTCACATTAAAGGGAATGATGGGAAATTTCTCTGATTTCAAAGATGCTTATATTTGGATCAGCCTGTTCCCATTGTGAGTGTGTCTGTGTCTTCCTTTGTGTATTTCTTTGTGTGAGTGTGTGTTGTGTTACCTCCTCCAGGGCTGCCACCGCGTTCCTGCAGTGGGACATCCGTGTGCTGAAGCTGGAGGTGGTTGGAGCTTTGTAGTCCTCATTCGTCTCCGAGATGAACTCGGTCACAGAGATGAGCTCCGGCATCGTGATCCACTACAGACAACCCAGACTGTCCCGAAGATCGAAGACCTGACGACACTCAGTCAAACCTGCAGCTCCAGGTGAGTAACAGCTGCCACACCTGGACCTGGACGGACGACTCTCAGTAATCCACAGAGTCACAAGCAAGATCCAAAGATCCTCTCCAGGGTCCGACACTTCCTGCCCCTCATCGCTGAAGAGTTTGAGTAGACTTTAATTATTCCAAAGTGCAGGTAGAGTCCTCTCCATGACTTCAGGTGTGAAACTCGGACGGACCCTCACATTCCTCCGCCTGCTGCTGACACCACCTGCGCCGTGAAGGGCGGAGACAGAGAGGGAGGAGCAGCGAGAGGTCTCACTCTGCTGCTTTTTCCGGGGACCAAAAACACAGACCAAGAATAAGGAAGAGGAAGTTTAAAAACTAAACTCCACTTTAACAAAAGTCTGAAGGATGTTTCCTCCTGATCTGAAACCAGCAAATAAAGGTGTAGATCCTCCTGGTCAAATGTTTATCAACCGGAAGTGAAAGCTGTTCAGTCAGATTATTACTTACAAACCTTCATTTCAGTGAAGTTGGGACATAGAAAAGTTAATAAAAACAGAATACAAGTATTTGCAAGTCCTTTTAGATCTTTATTCAGTTTAATACACTAGAAAGACAAGATATTTAAAGTTCAAACTTATAAATTTTCACTAATGTTGACTCTGATACCTTCAACACATTCCGAAAGAGCTGGGACAGGGGCATGTTACCACTGTGACGTCACCTTTTCTTTAATTACACACAGTAAGTGTTGGTAAACTGGGGACACTGTTTGTTGAAGCTTTATTGGTGAAATTCTTTCACATTCTTGCTTGATGAACGGCCTTTGACCTTTGCTCTGATAACAGTCTGGATGGTCCTTTTCCTCTTTAGCCCAGAGGACACTGTGTCCATGATGTCCAAAAACAGTCTGAAATGTGGACTCATACCACAGCAGACTTTTCCACTTTGCCTCAGTCCATCTTAGATGATGCTCAAAAACCTGTCTGTACCTTTCAGCAAAAACAGGCAAAATTAAATGATCTTGTTATTTTAAATTAAACATTAATATCTTGCTTAGGTGTGTTCATCACAAACTTTACTTCAGGTAATTTATCAATTACACTATTCTAAAATCACTTATACTTCCAGCCTTGGGAATCAGAAAGTGCTAAATGCTCCTGCTTCTGCATTTTTGCACTATTTTAACTGATTCTGTATCCAAAGTGTGGCCTGGAGCCCTCTAGTGGATCGTGGAGGTTCTGCTAATGGGCCGTGAAAAGTCATTTGCAAATGACTAAAAGCCATAGGCCAAATTTAAACCACATTCTTAATTATCATCAAAAGCTAAATTGCATTTTTTAAATTCTAAAACTAAAATATGAACGTACGTCGCACATCTAGTTCAAGAAACAGGTGTGTAGGAGAAAAAAGGCAGTTTAAATGTGAGGATAGACTTCCACACACTGTCACATTTGAAAGAAATTAATTTACTTGCAACGTTTTAGTCTCAGGCAAACAGATCTGAGACCAAAATGCTGCAAATAAATGACATTCTTGCAAGTTTGACAGTGTGTAGGAGTCTATCTTCACGTTTGAATTCCTCAAACTTAAAAAAATATAAGAAACATCCAAAAAATGTGCTTGTTTTTTATCTTCATTTTTATTTTTTTTATCATGTGTGGTGTCAGATAAACAGATCACAAATCACAGATTAACTTGTGTGCAGCTGGATGATTTCCAGAGACTTAAGCTGCACTAGGAAAGAGTTTGAAGAGTCACAAAGTATGTTAGAAAAAGAGATTATTCACCAGTTCTTTCACCAAGGCGACATTTTGTGTAGTTCTGAAACTATTATGGAAAAATTCTTCAAACTTGTTGTTTAGCTGAATGTGTAAAATGACCAATTCTTAGTACCAAACAAAGCAGAAGGGCCACAGCAGCAGAAAAAACACTGGATGCCACTCCTGTCAGCTAAAAACAGGAAACTGAACAACTTCAGGCTGTCATTTGTTCACCTTTTCTTCATTATTTACTCAGAACTAAAAATCATGATCATAATGGGAAGCTGTTTAGTGGTTGTAAAAAGTCCATTCACAGAACTTCTCATGCTGATGACTGGATACTCTGAATGTTTTTCTACAAAGGGTGTGCTGGAAGCTAATTTATGATTTTGCTACAAGCATAAAGTGATGAACATAATGCTTGCTTTATTTATTTATTTTTCATTTTATTTTATTATTATTTTATTTTGTATTATTATTTGTTTTTTTTAATTAATATTGTGTGTATGTGCGTGTGTAATCAATTAATCAATCAATTATATATTTTTTTATTTAACATTATTATTATTACTTTTTTAAATTAAGTAATTCTATTTTTATTTTATTTTATTTATTTGTCATCATTATTATTATTCGTAATTTTTTGTTTAATTATTATTATTATCCCTTTTATATTACCCCTTTTATGGGTATAATTATTTGTGTTTCATGTTATGAAGTCACAGATATGCATGCTATTCATTTCTGTTTTGCTATACTGCCTGATCAGTGGGAAGGGGAATGTGTGTTGAGTTCAGGTTGCAAAAATTCAATAAAATGTGTCATGAAAAAACAAACAAACAAACGAACAAACAAACAAAAAAAAAAAACTGGAAACAGGAGGCCAAAACTCCCACAGGCTTACCACAGCTGGGGAATAGATCAGAAAGATGCTCTCTGGTCTGATGAGATATGACCTTTTCTTCAGATGGTAGGGTCAAAGTTTGGTGTAACAACATGAAAAACATGGATTTTTTGGGCATGCAGACATGGTGAAGACGACATGTGTAAGCTTAAACTGAGCATCAGAATGAAGCAGAAAGGTGATTTAAGTGACTTTAAGTGTGGCAGGATTATTGGTGCCAGAGGGGCTGATCTGCCAGTTTAATGTAAACTGGAAATAACAACTCTTAATGCAGGTTACAGTCCCCTCTGTTTCAGTTTTTTGGAGTGATACGACCATAGTCACATGATGCAGATTTAACCAGGTAACACCTCTGAGGGTCAACACATGGACGGTGTGACACCTGCTGGTAGAAAGTGGTATTACACCATGGCCCCAACACAACAGACATGGTCCCAATCCCAGTCTCCATCCTAAAGCCTAAACACTAAACCTGTATGGACTTTTATGGTGTCAGGGGTGAGTGTGTAAGATTTTGGTTGTGTAAGATTCCTAAAGACCCTCAATTGTGTACTTTGGCCTGATCCTCTATCTGTTTAACATCCTGATACTGGCTGGCAAAAGGCGACCCCCTACAGCAGCAATTTGGTTGGATATAGTAGAAGAGTTTTCATTTTTGGAAAAATGGACTTATTATTTAAGGGGATACTCCAACATTTTTTTTGTTTCCATGTCTTACCTCACTCCTGAGTCCATGACAAGCAGATAGACACCATTCTTAAGACTCTGTGTGCAGTAACAAGGAAGGGATGGCCAAAGCTCACCCACCACTAATTAGCTTAGCTCAAACACTGGGAGTCAATGGGTAGTGTTAGCCTGCCTCTGCCTACAATCATCAGATAAACTTATGTTATCTTCGGTTATCATCGTATTATCTTGTTCTACTCCAAAACAGAGGCTTTGTTTTGTTGGCCTACTTACAAACACTGTAGTTTGCGATAGAGATGGAGAACGAGTCAAGTCTTTTGAACGAGTCCTTTACTGAACGATGAGAGCCGATTCACAGTTGTGAGTGAGCTGTTCATTTTTGCAGAGTATTTGCGTTTAAGAATGGCTCACAAACAAAGGACTCACTCACAACTGTGGATCAGTTCTCATCGCTCACTTAAAAAGAGCTGTTCAAAATCCTCAACTCATTTGCGAACATTACATCTCTAGCGCAAAGCACATTACCCATTGACTCCCAGTGTTTGAGCTAAGCTAGTTAGCAGTGGGCGAGCTACCTGTCTCTTCCTTGTTACTCGCAAACAGTCAAAAGAATGGTGTCTATCTGCTTGTCATGGACTCAGACTTACGATCAACGCTAGGAAAAATGGACTGACTTCCCAAAAAAAGGCAACTTGTATAAAAAATAATGTGAGGGTGCCTCCCCTCCCTCTGTTGGATTTGTTTATTTTAGTTTTGTTTGTTTGAATATACTGTTGTTGTTTTTATATGTTCATTTAATTTTCTGAAAGTATAAATTAAAAGTAAAATAAATAAATATAGATGAAAATTAAAAAAAAATAAAGCTCACTGAGTGTTTATTTCTCTTCTTTAAATACACATTTCAGCACAATATTCAAAGTAAAATCAGAAATATTCAAACTTTTTGACAGAAAAATAAAGGTAACTCTTCAAATGCTTCAGAAACAACAGCAAAATACATAATCCAGCACTCTATGCATCAGAATGGAGAGCAAAGGTGGTTTAAGAGACTTTGAACGTGACATGGTTGCTGGTGTCAGATAAGCTGGTCTGTCAGAAACTGCTCATCGACTGATCATTAACACACATTTATCTGCAGGTTTTACAGAGTATGGTCCAAAAGAGAGAAAAAAATCCAGCGAGCAGCAGTTCTCTGTGTAAAAATGTCTGAGTGGCGAATGGCCAGAGTGGTTGAAGATGATAGAAGCCCAATGGGCACCTGATGTCAATTCAACATCAATATGACATCAAACACTGACATCAAATTGTTATCATAATTTGGTCAAAAACGTAAATCAACATGACATCAATCCTTTGACATCAATTTGATATATGTCAAATAATGATTTAATTGATGTTATTTTCACATTTTTTACGTCAAACTTTTGTAAAAAAACAAAAACAAAAACAATAAAAATGCAGAGATAGAAAGATCCTGCACTGTGACGCAGAACTTGTTAACCCGGGCGACGCAATAGCACAAAAAGACTCCACAGGGACATACACAACTTCCACTCCTTACCAGGTTTCAAACCCCCACCACCCATTTGCTAACCCATCGCTCTTCCAGTTGAGCTAACCAGACAGTCATGAGATTATAAACTACTAAGTCCCTAATGTTGGTTGATGTCTTTTCTGCATGAATATTTAGACTCAGAGTTTAACAGCCTAATGCTAGTTTCCAAGTCTTCTGTTTGTTATTATCCCTAATGCAAGAACAAAAAAATCACACACACTGCAAAATGCTTCAACTTGAGCAGTTTTATTGGGACATCAACGTGACATCAATTCAATGCCTGGTTCTCAGACATCAAATCAACGTCAATTTGATGTCAAGTTTTGTGCAGCAACATTGTTTTCATGTCAAATATATTGATTAACAATGTATAATGCAATAATTGGATGCGAGGTCGATCCTTTGGTTGGATCTTTTTCAACCATAAGGAGGTCAAAACTTCTGTAGGCTATTTACAATGGTAGTCAAAATCTTGACCAATCTTCAACATCAAATTGATGTCACGGTGCCCGCTGGGAGGGCATCGGATACCTTTTCACAGGCTCACCAAAATTGGATGATAGAAGATTAGAAAACTGTTTCCTGGTCTGATGAGTCTCCATATCTGCCAGGATCCATCAACTGCTGCTGGAGTGATGGTGAGGGGGAGGTCTTGGCTCACTTTGGGCCCCTTAGTATGAACTGAGCCTGGCTTAAAGGGATATGCCAACTTTTTTTTTGTTTTGTCTTGCCTCACTCCTGAGTCCATGACAAGCAGATAGACTCCATTCCTTTGACTCTGTAACTGCACGCACAGTCAAAGAGTGGTGTCTATCTGCTTGTCATGGACTCAGAAGTGAGGCAAGACATGAAAAGATTTTTTTTTGGTGTATTCCTTTTAACATCCATCCCTACATGACCACAGTGGACCATCTTCTAACTGCCTCCTCCTGCAGGAAAACAAAGCATATCTCAAAGCTCAGATCACCTCAAACTGGTTTCTTCAACATGAGGAGCTCACTGTACTCCAGTGGCCTCCACAGTCACCAGATTTCAATTCAGTAGAGCACAGGAGATTCTCATCACGGATGTGCAGCAGGCTAATCTGCAGTGAGTGTGATGCTGTCAGGGAGACATGGACCAACATCTCAGAGGAATGTCTCAGCCTCTTGTTGAATCAATGGCAGGATGAACTGAGGAGCTCTGAAGGCAAAGAAGGTCCAACCAGGTGTTATTAATGTGAAACTAATGAAAGAGCAATCAGGAAACAGAATATAATCTATCATTAATTATTAACCTGTATTAACTGATCCTCATCCTCTCTCTAATAAAATGTGTTCTATGTTCTCATGTTAAAGGCACTCCAAAGTCCAGAGCGGCTCATTTCCTTCAGAGTGAAGATAAGCTCAGAGTCAGGAACGTGGGACCTTTAAAAACCTCCTGCTGTGTCCGTTACGTGCTCTTCTGTCGGTGCTCAGGCTCAAGCTCAGGATTAATCTCAGCTTTTCTCTTCATGCAGATCTTCACGGTAAACGGTAATGTATCTGTTTGTGTGAGTGGCTGTTAAACTGATGTGAAAACAGGGGAGATGGTGGCGGCTTTGTTTACTTACTGTTGGGAATTCTGTCTGATTTCATTCTTCAAACTCAATCAAACTTTATTTGTAACTTTTCATATGACATATGTAGCACAAAGTGCACGGAAAACAAATAGGAGAAAGTAACTTACATGAGAACAACCAAACCCAAATTAAGCAAAATGATAATAATAATAATAATAATAATGATAATAATAGTTATAAATAAATAATACTGTGTGTGTGATCATCATGAATTCAAAATGAGAAAACACTGGAGATAAAAGTGAAAAAATTAAACAGAATATAAGTCATAATAGAATTAAATAAATAAATAGATTGAGATAAAAGATAAACCATTGGGGAATTATTTATTCAAAAGAGAGATTAAAGTCTTTCTTTAAAGAAATGACCAAAAGTTATCATAACATTACGATTTAACTGTGATATGATTATAATAACATCCAATAATATTTAAGCCAGTTTAAAACTCACAATAAAAACAACATTTTAAGTCCTAAAAACTCAAAATTGGACATTTCTTTGTTTTAATTTTTTTTTTTTTTTTTTTTTTTTTTTTTTTAACAAAACCTGATTTTGAAGACCTTGAAAGTGACACGGCCTAACACTCCACCCCAACTCCAGATCTAGTGTCTGTTTTGTTAAGGAATATCTGGTGATGACTGTTGGTTTTGTAATAAATCAAATACTGAGGTTAAATACGGAGCACAAGCACAAACTTTATTTTAAGTTGAAGGAAAAAATCAACGCCACGAGGCAGTAAGATCACACAGGTTGAGCTTGTTATCCATTATGTTCTGATTCTGCAGCACGCTGTTATGTCATTAAGAACAAAGAAGTGACAATAAGACAGAAAAGATGCAAAATGTTCATTATTACGGCTTTTCTTCACACCCACTGACTACCATATGGCATATGAATGGGTGATACTGCTGATCTAAAACTGAGTGATCACTCCAACATGGGCAGACATGTATGCACATTTGGAATAATTTATTATTTTCCTATTAAATAATCTATATGACCTAAAAATACACAGTCTGATAAGCTTCTTTTGTTTTTCAAAATATGACATTAAGTCACTATGTGGTACAGTCTGTATTTCCCAGGAAAAAATTCTCATTCAGGATATAGATGTAATTATTTCATAATTCTTTAATTATTCAGGTGTTTATATTGCTCTATAGACAATTTAATGGCTTTTTTACACCATGTTTTACCTACAAAGCTTTTAAAAAATTAAAAAAGAGCATTAGTGAACACTACAACACTTTATGGGGACACCTTGCTAACATAGGTTGGACCCCCTTATGCCCTCAGAGCTCGGGTTATGACAGGAGTGGCACCCGGTGTGGCCTGTCTGCTTCAAGATTTGACAAATAACTTTTATAATCTCCAATACTCTGGCCATTCTCCTCAGATCTCTGACAACAAGCAGGCATTTTTACTCCGAGAACTGCTGCTCACTGGATATTTTCCCCTTTTCAGACCATTCTCTGTAAACCCTGAGGATGGTTTTGTGTGAAAATCCCGGTGGATCAACAGTTTCTGACAGACCAGCTCACTTTTCTCCTCATTCTGTCGTCTTGACCATACCTGTATGCACTGGGTTGCTTCCATGTGATTGGTAGTTGAACTGGTGTACCTAATAAAGCGGCCTGTGAGTGTATGTTCGTGATCTAGTCCCTGTGGTGAAGTGTTTTGCAAACATTCAGGTCTTAAAGCTGTTTGGGGTAATGTGAGTAAACAGGTGAAATAATAAATAAACATGTTCAGAGGTGTAAATAATCAAAATATGATTAGGTTAGTTTTATGAGCTGTGACCATAAAGGACAAACTTTTTATCAGCACATAGCATAAGGGTCATAAAACAGTATCTGCAGCTGTTACATCAGTTACCGTCAGTGTTTTTTTTTTTTTTTTTCAAACATTTACTTATTATGCAGTTTTCATTTAACAAACACAACAGTACAGAACACCACAATTAGGCACATATATATAAATAAATATTAAAAAAAAAACAAAAAAACTCAAAAAACAATTAAGTAAAAAGAGTAAGTTAATTAATTAGTTAATAAAAGGTTAATAAAAAGATAATAATAATAAAGTAAAATAAAAAGTAAAACCCAAATTTATAAAAAAAAAAACAGTGTGTGAAATAGTAAATGGATTTGAAACATGAAACCAGCCTTACTGAACAAAGCTTCAGCAGAATGAACAATATTCAACCAAAGTTTCTGAATCATTAACATTTAGTGCAGTATTTTTTTTTCCTCTGGAGTTGTTTTTTTCAAAAAATTAATAGTTTGATAAGTTTTAGGATCATTGACTGAGTCTCTTTGATTTAGACGCACATTTTATTTCATTGTTTTGAAGCAATGCAGCGTGAGGATGGTCACTGATTAACAGATTTAATACAGTAATAAAAACTATTGCAGTAAGAGCTTCATAACAAAGAAATGTATCTTCAGCATGGCTGTTTCAGAGTCACAGCACAGTATGGGCCCCTGACATTTCACCTCCCAAATATATTCAGCTCAAAGTTTGGCAGATTTACCCCCAAAAATTCTTGACCTATCAAATTCAGAATCAAGCCAAGAAAACAATACTGCTCAACTGGAAAAAACATGACAACAACACAATGGTTAGACCTCTTCACACAACAAATATGAATGGAACAACAATCAGCAACCCACAAGAAGAGTATATACTCCACAATGCCACAGCGTAAGTATACAAAGGCTTGTTCATGGGGAGGAGAAAAAAGAAAACTCAGGAATATGAAAATGAAAATCTACTTGAATCTCAAAGAAAACTGAAATAACAAACACATCATAAACCTGTCAGGTATACCAGTCTGTTTCATGTTAAGATCATTTGGTTGCTTCACTGTTCTGCTTTATTTCTCCGTTTTCATTCGCTCTAATTTTTATTATATGTATAGAATTTTGTGAATCAACACCACACATATCTGTCTGTTCTCATATATTTGTTTGAATGCACTTATTGGTGAAAATAATAATAATTAAAAAAAGGTCAGAAGCAAAGCATGATGATCAGTCAATCAATAAATTGATCAATTAATCAATCAGACTTTTGTATAACACTTATTTTATAAATAAATTCTGTACATGGACAGAAAAGACAAAAGAACCTGCAAGACAAACATGAATAAAGTCAATCAGAACAAATAAACCCATATAAACAAAAATAAGATAATATAACTTGATTAAAACCACTAAAACTAAAGATACAAAAAGAATTATGATAAAATAAAAATAATAATAGTAAATCAAGATTTCTTTATCACCGTGTAAACTTTATACCTAGTTATTATTTGTTTTACAGTGTTGTTAATGCTCACAAGCAAAGGATGACAACATGACCTTAAAAGTCTCATATCTTGATCCCTGTGCCATGCACGTACAATAAGTGCAAAGTTTTAAGACAATACCTACAAAAGTTCATTTTATTTATTTATTTATTGTTTATTTGATGTGGACATCACATTAACCTTGGACAAATCAGATGCATTGTTTGAGTTTTTAAGCTCAAGTGCTAATTCACAACACTTGTCCACAGGAGGCTTCTGGAATGATAAAATAATAAAAGTAATGGAAGAAAGAGAGAAAAAAATGCAGTGTACAATAATATTAAAACAGTAAAAGAGAAGCTATAAAGCAAAGACATGGTCAAGCAATCAACCAATTAAAACTGATCATGTGAGCTCTGTTGTTTTGATTTTAGTCATTATTTGAGCCCTTTGTTAAAAATAGTGTTTGTCTCTAATTTTAGATTAGTGTGTAGAGAAGTGGGCTATGTGTGGTGCTGCAGCAGTTACACATTTTCTTAGGTTCCCAGGGTTTTCTTTGGTTCCTGTTCTTGTTAGGTCAACCAATGACACTAAATTGACCTTTGTGGGAGTGTGTGAATGCTGACCTGTGTTTATGTGTCTGTGTTGTGATTGCTGGTGACGAGTGAACCCCGTCATTCACTAAATGTCAGCTGGGATCAGTGTTCATTTTGATGACTAATTATTTTCCTCATAGTTTTCATCAACAACATTTCCCCCCTTATGAAAACAAGACAGTAACTAATAAAAACAAGTGCACATGGACAAAAACTAAAACAACATTAACTGACATTTTCATCAACAAATAAAAACTAGACTAAAATGTTTCACAGACACTAAATCCAGACCTAATGTTGTCATGTAGAAAGTAGGGACAAGTTAGGAATATATCCAATCACAGCTACTTTGTTTGTGTGGAAAGGTTGGATGAGTTAAGAGTAACCTTGATTTAGGTAGCCTAAATAAAGGTGACTGCAGTTCACACAAATGTTAGATTAGTTTCTGTTCATTTATACATTCAAACTTTACTAGCCTTCAATAAAGGGCTATTAGATTTTTCATGTTATCCAAGTGTAAAACATGACTTCAGAAGTTCAAGGAAACATAAAAAAATGCCTTACCCTTTACTAAAATTAAAACAATGTAGATGACTAAATTATGACTAAAACTAAAAGATATTTTAGATGAAAGACTATAACTTAAACTAATTTCAAAAGTGCTGTCAAAATTAACACTGGCTGGGATGGGCTCAGACCTCATGACCCCAAACTGTGAAATCTGTAGATAGAGGTTATGTTTTTGCCGGCGTTGGTTAGTTTGTCTCTTTGTTTGTTTGTTTGTTTTCAAGATAACTTGAAAAGTTATGGACGGATTTGGATGAAATTTTCAGGAAATGTGTGGAATGGGATAAGGAAGAAATGATTAGATTTTAGGACTGATCTGGATTACCATCCGGATCCAAGAATTTTCTAAAGGATTCTTTAACATTGCTAGATAGGACCATTTTCGGTATTTCTACATATAACTCCACCAAAACACCTTTGCGGAGGTTTGCGCTCTTTGAGTGCTTTCCAGTTGATGAATGAATACCTGCTCCTCACCTCCATCTGTCCCCCTTTGCTGCCCCCTAGTGGTGAAATCAGAAATGACCCTTACAGACAGAACAGTGTCTCTTCGATGTAAAGCTTGTAATAACGATGTGTTTGTGTAAAAAGGTTGAGGTCCTGCCATGAATCACAGTGAGGACAGAGAGGAGTGGGCTCCTCCCTTAAAACCTGGTCTGTGTGGGGAACAATACAACCACACCAAAGTTCAGAGGTGAGAGGTCCTCTAACTGTCCTTGACTCTTCTCCATGTCAGAACTCAGCATCTTTACTCACACTCTGGACCCTGTGTACTGTGTTGCAGTCTGGAGCAGGAGTTCAGACCACATTCTGCTCCTCCTGGACCTTCTCCCAGCTGTGTGTCCTTCAGGAGTGACTGGTCTAAAGGAGGGTATATCACCTTTGAAGATGGACAATATTCTGCTGATCAACGGTATGTGGACTGTCCATCCCTCCTGAGACATCTGTGCAGGTTCTCATTCATCCAGGTCGTGGTTATCAGATTCTTCGTTAAAGGGCAACTGGACTTGCGAGAGGTTCTTGAAGATGTTTCACCTCTCTTCCACCAGGCTCCTTCAGTTCTAATGTGACTGGGGCCAGAGTTGGAAGTTTATAGCCCTTGTTGGTCATCCAGCTGTGAAAGGGGTGGGTGATCACCTGGGAGTCATTAGCAGGGTTGTAGACCTGGTTTCACCTGGGGCGGTGCCCCCCAGAATTTTCTACTGAAATAAGCAACCAGATCGATAAAAACAACTCCAAAACAAGCAACCTCCAGCTATTTTTTTTTGTAATGCGATATAGTACTTTTTAAAAAGAGAAATCTACATAAAGTGTGTTTTAATTTTCATCTACTTTACATTTCCATTTCACAGTGATAATTTTTTCTTATTTGACTCTTAATTTAATTCTTCAACATCCTTTTGTGTGGAGGTGGAACATCCTTTTCTTTATACACAAGTGAAGGGAGCAGCTACTGTTATTTATAACTCTGTTATTGCTGTCTTACCTTGATTTTTGTAACCGAACAGACATAGTCATGTTTTTAAAAGCAGGCTCAAGACGCACCTTTTTAGCTTAGCTTTTAATTAAGATTTTATTTATGACATTTATTTATTCTAGACTTTTACATTGTCTTTATTTATGGTTTTTATTCTTTTCTTACCTTAGTGTTTTAGTTGTTCAATTTTACATTCTAGCTCTTAGATTTTCTTCGTCTCTTAGTTTTGACTTATTTTTATTCTTTTATCTTAAGGATCTCCAGTGTTTCCTCTGTAGGAGCCCTCTGCGCCACGGGCTATGGTCGGCTACAGCTGCAGGACTCTGTCTCGTAAGTTCCTGGTGGAGTCTTGAGGACCATCCTCACTCCTCTGGGTTCTGC
Organism: Cetoscarus ocellatus; assembly: GCA_037902135.1. Taxonomy (NCBI): domain Eukaryota; kingdom Metazoa; phylum Chordata; class Actinopteri; order Labriformes; family Labridae; genus Cetoscarus; species Cetoscarus ocellatus. The sequence continues at coordinate 83,429 of JBAMNC010001700.1, read as the reverse complement.
GTTGGTGTCCTGCAGCAGTGGTTGACTCTCCACTCCTGGTGCAGACGGCTCCTCTGATGACACTTCCCCAACTGGTCCATCTGTACTCAGCCTCTCATTCTCTTATTCTCAACCTCTTATTCTTATCCTAAGCCCAATGTCAACTTTTTTTTTTTTTTTTTTTAGTGGGTGTGTGGGTGGGGGTATGTGTGTGTGCGTGTGTGTCTAGCGTAGCTGTGCATGAGTAAATGTTGCACGCTTATGTGAGAGTAAACACTCATGTAATATGGGGGTCGGTAGGTGGGTTTGACGTAATGTTTTTATTTGTTTTTTATGTAAAGCACTTTGAGTTGCAGTCATTGTATGAAAAGTGCTCTATAAATAAAGTTTTGATTTGATTTGATTTGATTATCTAAGTTTAATGTTGATCCTCTGCAGCTTTATTATGGTGAAAACAGTTATAGCTACATTAAGAATAAATTTAATTCCTGCTATAAGGATTTCTTTTTGGTGGAAACATCATTTTTGCCTCTTTTTACAGTAAAATTTACATTTGTGTTTAGAGAGGGACAGAATAGTTTGTGTAACTTCTAAATTGACTTTATTTTGGTAGTAGAGAGTGCATCAGATGCCTCCTTTGTTTGGGAGCACAACAAGCCCAATATGCGACTGCACTTCTGGAACAAGCCAAAAAAAACACAACCTGCAACTGCAGCAACTTTAAAAAAGAAGCCCAAAGTCGCTTATAATAAGCAGACCTGGCAACTATGGCTCTAGTGTAGTAGTGCATGTGTGGGTGCGAGAGTGTGTTTGGAGGAGGACGTGATGACCAGGAAACTGTACCGTACTCCTGCTGTACTTGTGTTTTGCTTCATTGTGGGGAGCTGGGAGATAATAGGGAAGAATTCACACAGACAGAAAAGCAAGCCCCAACAAGCAAGTACACAGTAAAAAAACAAGCCCCAAAAAACCGCAACCCGCGACTCACGAGATTTACAAGCGACTTTGGAGAAAAACAAGCCCAAAGTCGCTTATAATAAGCGGACTTGGCAACACTGCTAGCAAGTCCAGTTTCCCCTTTTAATGAAGAATTGGAGATCCTTCCAGAGGTGATATCCATCCTTTACACCCTCATATATTTAACATTTTTATTTATTTTTCTTAAGTTGCTAATTTGAGTTTGGTGATAGCTGGAGTTGATGTCAGACAGCTGTAATCAGACTCTAGTCCAAATGTCCTTCTTCACACAGACCTGACCGTGGGCCCTGTCCCAGCTGTGTGTCCCTCAAGAGTGACTGGTCTAAAGGGGGATATATCACCTTCAAAGATGGACAACATTCTGCTGATGAACAGTAAGACTGTGAACCCTCCTAAAGGTTAAATCCATCCATCACTCACTTATACACTTGATGTTTTGACTTCATTTTTCTTTACTTGCTAATCTAAGATAATAATCACACAAACACACAAAATGCAGCATAAAAATCCAATAACAGTTTGGTGATAGCTGGAGTTGATGTCAGACAGCTGTGATCAGACTCTGGTCCAAATGTCCTTCTTCACACAGACCTGAACGTGGGCCCTCTCCCAGCTGTGTGTCCCTCAAGAGTGACTGGTCTAAGGGGGGATATATCACCTTTAAAGATGGCGAGGACCCTGCTGATGAACAGTATGTAGCCTGTCTTTCCCATGTGAAGTTAGCCCTTAATTTTACCATCCTGTCTTTGTTTTGAAATTTTACTTTTTCATCTAGATTTGTAAATTAAAAACTAACAACAAAAAGGACACTGAACTCAAAATCAGAGAGAATTCATTGCTGTTGTAAAAGGTTTTGGAACTTTGTGATCTGACTGGAGTTCTTGTCAGGCTCAAAATAAGTGTTATGAAATAGCTACTCATATAATCCTTGAGTCAAAAATTAAAACAAAATGTAACTTTCTCCCCTTCTAGAAATGTCATGAAACGTCCCCATATTTTATCAAAGGTGGAATATTTACCCTTGATCGTAAATGTGAGTTTTTCAAGGTCAAGAGAGTGTGACAATCCTGCACGCCAGGCCTGTAGGCTAGGTCTAGTAACAGATTTCCAGTATTTGGCTATAGTGTGCTTTGCTTGTAATAAACAATAGATGGTCATTTTCTTATCTGCCTTGCTGAGAAGACAATCCACAGGAAAAATTCCAAGAATACACAGTTTGGGGCATATGAGTATTTTTGCTCCTGTAATCTAAATTGGGCGACGCAATCTCGGTCACCAAGTCGTGCTCATTGTGAACACACATTAATGTGTAATTTCTTGTTGTGAGCTCTTGTTTCAGAGTTTCCTCTTATTCGAAGGATCAAGTTGTTCCTTGTGGCTGTGGCAGTAGTGTATGAATTATTGATTATTAAAAGACAAACAGAAATGCTTGCCGCTGTGTCCCAGGCTATTTTTGTATTCTTATTAGCAGTTTCTTAGCAGCTGTCTTTTGAAAACACAATGCTTTAAAAACCAAAAGCGGGCAATATCAGATGTTTTTTTTTTTTTTTTTCACAGATTAAATGTTAAAATCTTGGATGCGTTTGTTCATCACAAACTTTTCTTCAGGCAGTTATCTGAAACTGGTATCCTGAATCTATTATGCCTTAGGCCTGGGAATCCAGAAGTGCTAAATTCTAACGCACTTCTGTTTTTTTTGTCTCATTCCTGCGCCCCTTTTTGAAGTTGATGTTTAACAATCTAAAACTATCTGAAGTCCACTTTCTCCTCACAGATCTGAACGTGGACCTTCTCCCAGCTGTGTGTCCTTGAAGAGTGACTGGTCTAGGGGGAGACCTATCAACTTTAATGATGGGAAGTGTCCTCCTGATCGACAGTAAGAATGAAGATTTTCCCATCCTTCCTACGGTTCAATCTTTACTTCATATTCTTGACATTTTGATGTCCATGCTTTGTTTCCAAATGTGAACAAACAAACACACTGATTGCAGGTCATCACCGTAGGTGACTTTTCAGCTTTGAATCTGCATGTCTAGAACAAATGTTAATCTGTGTTGATGCTTTGTTTAATCACGCCCTGACTGTAGATCAATAACTCTCTTTAAACAGACCTAAACCTGGACCTGATCCCAGCGGAGCGTCAGTCACGAGTGACAGGTCTAAGGATGAATACGTTACCTTTAAACATGGCCAACACTCTGCTAATCAACGGTAAGAAAGGAAACTGTCCATCACACTGAAGGTTAAATCTTTCTTAAGCACCATTCATGTTAAGGAATAAACCCTAAGGAAACTAACAAAAAACAACGATGCAGGACCCAATTGCAGAAATAACCAATAAAAAAAGGCGTTATTTTAAACTCAAAGGGATCACAGTCCAGAAAGTCAAAAACAAGTCCAAAACAGAAGCTCCAAAAATACAAAACAAAGTTACAACAAAAAGCCAAGCCCGAACAGAAACTACCTTAAACGCTGGGGGAACACGAGGAAATCACAGGAGACATGGTGAGGAGGAAGACGAATGACCCAACAAAGAGAACAGGGAAAACAGAGACTAAATACACTGGGGAAACAATCAACCACAGGTGGAGGAAATCATCATCAGGGAGACACAGAAGGGAGGGCAGGAAAACACCACAAGGAACAAAGGGATTTCAAAATAAAACAGGAAACAAGAGAGTCAAGGGAAACAATACACAAAACAGGTAACTTAACTAGGATAAAAAACAGGGACAAGACAGTAAAACAGGGAACAGGAGGTCTAAAAGGGGAACAAATACAAAATAACAGAACAAGTCAGATCCTGACAATTCTCTTGACATTTTGCTTTTATTTGCTTGATTAGCAGGCGTGAACAAACAGTCAAAACAGTTTGGTGCCGCTCAGTAATGGAAAAATGTGAATCATGATTACTTTGTTATGAAAATTTCAATTCTAAAGCACAGTAATTGATTCTGAGACATCAATGTGTGTACATTCTAAATGATTAAATGAAACATGCTGCCTTGAGAAGCAAATCCAGATTTGGATCACCGCCGTATTCGTATTGGTTTGCTCATTTCTGACCTCTCCTTAAAATTTCATCCAATTCTGTTCATCTGTTTTCGAGTTATCCTGTTGACAAACTAACAAGTGCTGGCAAAAACATACCCTCCTTGGTGGAGGTATAGTTTAAAATGTGCTTAATGAAAATAACAGACCAGGATTTTATTTAAAAATACCCCTTGAAGTCATACAATACTTTACTTTAAGGCCCAGAACTTACTGACAGACAGAGCCGGCTCCAGTGAAGGTCCCTTGGCATAGAGAGTTTTAAACTCAGTATGTCTTAAAGCATGAGCGCTGGATTTCTGTCTCTAGAGTGAGCTACACTCATAATTTAACTGTTAAAGGTCACTTCCATATATGAAGTTTGGTGTACTATGTTCAGCTCGGGGCTGAGGCTGCAGCATTTATCCATTTTTAATTTGGTTTGGTAACTTTTACACTGCAATTTTTGACGATCTGACGTTTGACCAAAGTCAGTCAAATGTGGTGTAATAATGCTGCTTGCCACTAGAGGTTGTCGTCTCAGTTCCTGCCATCCTTCCTTTTTGTATAAAATATATTTTATGCTATGTAGCCAAACTTTGTGGAAATTGGAGCTTAGATCTTAATCATAATTCACACAGAATTTATCGGCCAGCACTTTTTCTGATTGCAAGGAAATATACAATGAATGTGATTTAAGTGAGACAGGCCTCTACACTGACAATGTTCAAATCTAGGCTCAAATCAGCTCTGTTTAACTGTGCGTATGACTGAAAAGATCTTATCTGCACTCTTCTCTTTTAAAGTTCATTTTATAATGATTATTTTTGTTTTATCTTGTGTTGTGACTTTAATGCATTTTTCTTGTTCTGTAAAGCACTTTGAATTAACTTGTGTACGAATTGTGCTCTACAAATAAACTTGCCTTGCCTTGCCTTGCCTTAAGACCAAATATCCTTCTTCACACAGACCTGAACGTGGGCCCTCTCCCAGCAGTGTGTCCTTCCAGAGTGACCGGTCTAAGGGGAGAAATATCACCTTTAAAGATGGCGAGGACCCTGCTGATGGACAGTATGTAGACCGCCCGTCCCATGTCAGGTTAGCCCTTAATTTTACCATCCTGTCTTTTACTTTTTCATCTAGATTTGCAAATTAAAAACTAACAACAAAAAGGACACTGAACTCAAAATCAGAGAGAATTCATTGCTGTTGTAAAAGGTTTTGGAACTTTGTGATCTGACTGGAGTCCTCGTTACCCTCTTCATACAGACCTGGATCTGCCCCTGGTCATGTTTCCTTTAAGATTGGAGGAACTGAGGCTGGACATGTTGATTTTAAAAATGGACAACAGCCTGACAATAAGGAGTAATAATTCATATCATTTTTTTTTACAGTTTTCAATATCTAAAAATGTAAGATTGTGATATTATGTTGTAAAATGTGGTGGGAGAATCACTGTGTCCAACAGTCTTCATCAGTGTTTGTGATTTTGTCAGAGCCAAACATAAGAAGCGACACTCCTCGGGAACCGAAGCCAAAGCTTTGACCTTCAAGAAAATTCGGTCAATAGGAAAACTTTTTCAGTTCAACGATGGAACTATTTTCGATAATGAAAGGTAGGTTTTTTAATGAAAATATATTCCTGCTGTTTTGTTTCCAACCTAAAAGTCAGCAGTGTTTCATCCCTGAAGCTGGAAATTTATCTTTGTTTGTGTTTATGCCAGGACTGAACCACGGATACCTGTCAACCCAGCGCTGATCTACCGCACACACCATTTTCCGCTGGGGTAAAGTTAGAATTTTTACACCAAGACATATAAAAATGCTATTTTTGATTCACTTTAAAAAACTGCCTGATAGGACATTTCCATCCTAACGTGAATATATTGAGAGCTAGTGATGTGGTTGGTGAAGATGGCTGCCTGAACCGGAGGCTCGAGTTAGCATCTCTCAAGTGATCCAATACCTAAATTTGTCAGAGTTCTGTGTTTCACTTTAAGAGACTCTTTGGAAAGTACTAGATGGTGAAGCAGCTCATTAAGATGCATTTGTGGTCGAGAATCCTGAATCGGGACAGTAATGCAATGGTTTTGGCCAGCCTTAAGGACATTTGCAGAATGACTTCATTGGTTGAGGAAAAGAATCCCGGCTGAAGGGTGGACTGGCTCAAGGAAGAAGGCAGAAAAATATAACCAGCATTGAGAACCAGAGTCCTGTGACTGGTCTGCAGCACAGTCCATGTTTACATCTCAGACAGGATTCTGAACTCTACAATAAGACAGAATGGCAGTTGAAGTCAAACCAACCCATTAGATTTACTTGCAAATGTATAAAAAATGAATGTTTCGTGTGTTATTCAGGGGCCAAACGGGTTCAAAAATTCCCCCCTCTCTAATCAGCTGTAAATTTCAACTCCCTTGATATCCAGTTCATTATCTTTTTTTGCAGTAACTGCATCGAAGTCAACTGCTGTCATTTATCAGCTTTTCACTCTACTATTGTGATCTTTGTTTCTGTTGCCATGGTTCCTTGTACACAACCCAGTGGAAAGCATGGCCATCTTTGAAACAGCACACTACACTAGCAGTATGTACCATTTTGCCAAAATGTAGAGTGTAGTACATGGAAATCTGTGAAATCTGCAGCATGTCAAATTTCCTGCAATTATATGGGAAAAATTAGCAGTATGCCTGACCAAAGGCCTGCAAAGTACCAACGATTCAGTGGTCACAATTGAAGTCAGCCACAGCGAACATTCATGACAACAGTCTTAGCAGTATTAGCGTTAGCCTTTAGTGTTTATAGAACAATGACACAGATCAAACCTTGGCAAATTTACATTTGGAATTACTACATAGATGTTGCACCTTTAACATGGGGATATTAAACTGTGAAAGTCCTGATAAATCACTTGTAGGTTTTTTTAGTCATTCTATTATACTTTATGACTTTTGCCCCACAGAGCTCAGCAGCAGACACCAGAGGTCCCCGTTCATCAGCCTACCCAGCCGAGTAAAATCCAGCTGGACTCCATATTTACAGTGAGTAACTATACAGGCACAGTTTGTTCTCTTAATCAAGCAGATATGAGATGTATTTTATTTCACTCAAGTGTTCCCCAGTCGAGCTGCAAACATCATTTCAACATGGATCAACAGGCATATCTATCTATCTATCTATCTATCTATAATACTGAGTCAACACTGTGAAATAGTCTTAAGGCTGGTCTCTGCTGTTTGTCTCTTATCTGCTGAATTCCTCAAACTGAAGGTTAAATTTCTTCATATTTCAGCGAGTTGAGCAGAAATTTGTTGGCTGTGTAAAGAAAGAGCTGAAGAAGATCAAGAGGGTTCTGAGTCCCGGTTACCTGGAGAGCTCTGAGTCTCAGTTGGAGGGTGAGGAGGATGAGCAGAGGCGGAGCATCAGGGAGGCTTTTCTGAAGATCACACTGAGCATCCTGAGGAGAATGAAGCAGCAGGAGCTGGCTGACTGTCTGCAGACCAGTAAGAGGATTTAAATAGATCTGACATGATGGAACAAGTCAATGAAGATATGTGGTCTGATTTCTCCCCAGGATCACTAAACAATGTCTCATTCATTCCTCAGGAACTGGTGCCACAAAGTGCCAACATAAACTAAAGTCCAACCTGAAGAAAAAGTGCCAGCATGTGTTTGAGGGGATTGCCAAAGCAGGAAACCCGACACTCCTGAATGAGTTTTACACCGAGCTCTACATCACAGAGGGGGAGGCAGGAGGGGTCAATAATGAACATGAGGTCCGACAGATTGAAACGACATCCAGGAAACTTTACAGACCAGAAATAACCATCAGAAAAGAAGACATCTTTAAACCCATACCTGGGAGAGATGAACCAATCAGATCAGTGATGACAAAGGGAGTGGCTGGCATCGGTAAAACAGTCTTAACACAGAAGTTCACTCTGGACTGGGCTGAGGACAAAGCCAACCAGGAAATACAGTTCACGTTCCCGTTCACCTTCAGAGAGCTGAACATGCTGAGAGAGAAGAAGTTCAGCTTGGTGGAGCTCGTTCATCACTTCTTCTCTGAAACCAGAGAAGCAGAAATCTGTCGATTTGAAGGGTACAAGGTCGTGTTCATCTTTGACGGTCTGGACGAGTGTCGACTTCCTTTGGACTTTCACAACAATGAGATTCTGAACGATATTACAGAGTCCACTTCAGTGGATGTGGTGCTGACAAACCTCATCAGGGGCAACCTGCTTCCATCTGCTCACCTCTGGATCACCTCAAGACCTGCAGCAGCCAATCAGATCCCCCCGGAGTATATTGACATGGTGACAGAGGTCAGAGGGTTCACCAACCCACAGAAGGAGGAATACTTCAAGAAGAGGTTCAGAGATGAGGAGCAGGCCAGCGGGATCATCTCCCACATCAGGACATCACGAAGCCTTCACATCATGTGCCACATCCCAATCTTCTGCTGGATCACTGCGAGTGTTCTGGATGATGTGCTGAAGATCAGAGAGGGAGGAGAGCTGCCCAGGACCCTGACTGAGATGTACATCCACTTCCTGGTGGTTCAGTCCAAACTGTATAACGTCAAGTATGAGGGAGGATCTGAGACAGATCCATACTGGACCAAAAATAGCAGGAGGATGGTGAAGTCTTTGGGAAAACTGGCTTTTGAGCAGCTGCAGAAAGGAAACCTGGTCTTCTATGAATCAGACCTTGCAGAGTGCAGCATTGATATCAAAAAGGCCTCATGGTACTCAGGAGTGTTCACGCAGATCTTTAGGGAAGAGAGTGGACTGTACCAGGACAGGGTCTTCTGCTTTGTCCATCTGAGTGTTCAAGAGATTTTGGCCGCTCTTCACGTCCATCTGACCTTCATCAACTCTGGAGTCAATCTGTTGTTACAGAAACAAACACCAATCCTGATCTCCAAACTTGTTAGAGATAACAATAAACTTAACAGCCTCCATCAGAGTGCTGTAGATCAGGCTTTACAAAGTCCAAACGGACACCTAGACCTGTTCCTTCGCTTCCTCCTGGGTCTTTCTGTGCAGACCAATCAGAATCTTCTCAAAGGTCTTCTAACACAGACAGGAGGTGCCTCACAGACAAATGAAAAAACAGTCCAGTACATCAAGGAAAAGATAAATGAGAATCTATCCGCAGAGAAGAGCATCAACCTGTTCCACTGCCTAAATGAACTGAATGATCGCTCTCTGGTGCAGCAGATCCAACAGTCTCTGAGATCAGGACAACTCTCCATGGACAAACTGTCTCCCGCTCAGTGGTCTGCTCTGATCTTCATCCTGCTGTCATCAGAAAAAGACATGGACCTGTTTGACATGAAGAAGTACTCTGCTTCAGAGGAGTCTTTTCTGAGGCTGCTGCCAGTGGTCAAAGCCTCCGACAAAGCCTTGTAGGTGGAAATATTGATTTGTCTCTTTTCAGTTCTCTTACATGTTTGGTGCTAAAAGATTTTGGGCTTACTGCTCATTCTTTCCTCAGGCTGAGTGGTTGTAACCTGTCAGAAAGAAGCTGTAAACTTCTGTCCTCAGTCGTCCGCTCCCAGTCCTGCAGTCTAAGGGAACTGGATCTAAGTTACAACAACCTGCAGGATGCAGGTGTGAAGCTGCTGTCTGCTGGACTGGAGAGTCCACAATGTAAACTAGAATCACTCAGGTCAGTGTTCAGTTCATCATGAAGTTCTACTCTGTCTAAGATATGATTGAGAATCTGTTGAGGCTGACTGACAGATACACAGTCATAGACAGAACCCAAAGATAATATCACTATCTAGACAAAAACAAAAGAAAAGATGCCCAAAATGACATAATTTCTTCAGTAATCCTCCATGTAATATGAAAATGATAAAATATGTCCATATCCTTCAAGGCTGGGTGGTTGTAATCTGTCAGAGAAAAGTTGTGAACATCTGTCTTCAGTCCTCTGCTCTCAGTCCTCCTGTCTGAAGGAGCTGGACTTGAGTAACAACAACCTGCAGGATTCTGGGGTGAAGCTGCTGTCTGCTGGACTGGAGAGCCCACACTGTAAACTGGAAACACTCAGGTCTGTACTAAGGGTTTTTTCTGGAACTCTTTCAGAAATGATTGCATAAAACTGGGGAAAACTGACATTGCAATTTATCTATTTTTAAAAAAAAAATATAAACCTATATTACAAAGGGCATTTTTCTGTACACTGTTCTTGTTGTAAATACAGACATTTAGAAATTAGTCTTAATTATATAGACCTAAAGATTATTTTCAAAGGGAGACTTTCACATAGCACAACCATCTGTCAAGGCATTTCTGACATTCTTAGCTAAAGTTTTCAGCTAAAATGTTGAAAACTGTTAACAAATCCTTCAAAAAGATTTTGGATCTGCATCAAGATCAGATCACCTCCAAAATCTCCTCACTTTTCCCTCTTTCTGTGACCAACATTCCCTGCAAATTTCACCAAATTTCAGTGTTAAGTTGTCAAGTTATCTTGCTTAAAGACAGACAAACAAACACTGGCAAATGTATTTCCTGAATTTTCAACATACTTCCAAAAAAAAGAGAGTACACATACCAAGTAAGGTGCAAAATTATAATCTCGGTGGAGGTAATAAAGCAACATGATGTAGCATGAATTTGAATGTAAACAACGCCTCCGCTCACATGCACGAGCGCTGCTGATTCGCGACCATATGACTGATTCAACTCAAAACCAGTCCTCAGCACATCGTTTTTGTTTTGCACTACCCCAAGTCATGTCTCACTCAGTGGTAAGAAAACACCCAAACATTATCATAGTAAAGTTAAAAAAAAAACCCAAATATGGCAAGTTAGTTAATACTCACAACTGTCATGCTAGCGTTATCTACTTGTACCGGTGACACGACTCGGTTATGTGCATTGAATCAGGGTCAGTGCACGCCGGCAAAATGTACGCGCAGAAGATGGGCAGAAAGGCAGTACGGGATTTAAATGATTTAATTAATTCGGCCCAAATCGCTGTGATTGGTTGGTATTTTCACTTGTTTACTCCTGCTGTAGACAGCGGCTATTTTTTGCTCTCTTTTAAGAAGACATCATGCATTGATTGCGGGACATAACAATCATTTTAACCAGTATAACAAAAAGTGTATCTAAATCTGATTACCAACCCTGCCTTTAACCCTGCTAATCTAGGAAGTTTTGAAGAATTTCAAAACTGATCTCATATTCTAAATCACTGAATTGACTATGTGTTTGACAATATGTTTGACAATATGTTTGTCTAATTTCAGTCTGACAGGCTGTCTGATCACAAAAAGAGGCTGCTCTGCTTTGGCCTCCGCTCTCAGCCACAACCCATCCCATCTGAGAGAGCTAGACTTAAACTACAATCATCCAAGAAACTCAGGAATAAAAATGCTCTCTGCTCAACAGACGGACCAACCATGGAAACTGGACACTCTCAGGTAGAAAATGACAAGGGGAGAAATGCTGCAACATTATTAGTGGATATAGGACTGTCGATAAAGGACAGGGAATAGATGTTTTGCAGTGAAAAACATGACTTCAGAAATTCAAGGAAAGATAAAAAAAAAATGCCTTACACTTCATATTTTAGTTGACTAAATTTACAGTAGAGTTCATTGAACAAAATGTTGTGAAATTTCATCATCTAAAACTAGACTAAAATTAAAACAATTTAGATGACTAAATTATGACTAAAACTAAAAGATAGTTTAGACAAAATACTAAAACTAAATTAACACTGGTTGGGGCACATTTTGAATATAACAACTCTGTGATTGCATCTCTTTCCAGGGTGGACCATGTTGGAGAGCAGTGGTTAATTCCTGGTCTCCAGAAGTGTAAGTATGAAATCAGGTGGACTTGTGGAGACCAAACCATAAAGACTGATAATAAAACTTCTATGTTGTCTTTTGCTCTCTCAGATTTCTGTGAGCTCACACTGGATCAAAACACACTCAACAAAGAGCTCAAACTGTACCCCAAAAGCAGGAAGGTGACTCGATTAAGAGAGGATCAGCTGTATCCTGATCATGTGGACAGATTTGACGTCTCCCCTCAGCTGCTGTGTGGAGATGGTCTGACTGGTCGCTGTTACTGGGAGGTGGAGTGGAGCGGGAGTGTTTATGTGTCGCTGAGTCACAGGACAATCAGGAGGAAGGGCGACAGTCGTGACTGTGTGTTTGGATGGAACGATCACTCCTGGAGTCTGATCTGCTCTGATGCTGGCTTCTCCGTCAGTCACAATGACAAGAAGACAGACCTCCCTCTGTCCTCGTTTCCAGTCTCTCACCGAGTAGCGGTGTACGTGGACTGTCCTGCTGGCTTTGTGTCCTTCTATGGAGTCTCGCCGGACACACTGGTCCACCTCCACACCTTCAACACCACATCCACTGAACCGCTGTACCCTGGGTTTACACTCTGGGTGTCCGACTCCTCGGTGTCTTTGTGTCCTCTGTGAGACGCTTCCCGCTCTAATGGTTTGGATGTAAACTATTTACTCCCAGCATCGACTGAATTCTGTTCTTGGTATCCTTCTTATTCATGTCTCAGAGGGATGGACCTGCCTGATTAATTGTCTGAAATCACGCAGATCCATCTTGCCAAGCTCCATCTCCTACAACTTCACGGTCAAAAGCTGGACAGTCCAATCAGGGTAGAGAGACAAAAACTGAAGACTTGACGACAGCAGGAAGTGACTGCATGTTCGAAAACAATGGTGGCTTCTGAATCGGTCTCCGCGGATGTCACAATAGCTGCAGTTTAATCAGAAATGGACTCAACTTCTTTAAAAGAGGAGCAAAGAATGTCACTCAAAGCTTTTCTTAAGGGAAATTATGTTTTTGCTCTTCTCCTGGCTGGTTTCGGTAAGAGTTTGATTTTCCAACTGGCTCCTCTGGTCATGAAAAACATGGGAGTTACTCCAAACCCCATTGTGATAATCGTGTCTCCGCTGGTTGCCCTCATGGACGATCAAATCAGAGAAGCCAGGAAACTAGGGATCACTGCTGGGAAACTGGGAGAGATGTGAAAATCCTCCATGAACGATGCGGGTTAGTCTATGGTAGCCCTGAGTCATGATTACTCAGTGATACCTTGTGAAATCTGCTCTCCTCAGAAGTTTAGTGGGAGAACTTGGTGGGGATTGTCGTTGACGAGGTTCATGTCACATATAAGTGGTGAATCATACATCTGTGTGGTATAATTTAATGTAAGATGATAGTCTAAGGACTGAAACATAGTTTAAGCTAAAGGCTAACAACAGGGTCGAGCTGCTACGTCGTACTATGGCTTGATATGATCGCCTGTGACTGGCAGAACGATCGTCCAATCACCAGCTGCAGTTGTTTTTGAAGGCTCTGCCCCTGAAAACTTTTTCTACGCGCTCTTCACCAGATGGACTAGTGAAATATTTCCATGGTGGATAAATCGAACTGTCCTTCTGGCGTGTTAGGTTGGTCACCTTGTACTTGATTTTTGAATATCCATTCAAGCATGGGGATGAAAGTTTGTACTGGAAAGTGTAAATAAATATTTCAATGTAAAATATTAAGTGTAGCAGCACAACAGAGCGCCTGGAGCAGTGGAGCGTTTGATCCAACAGAGGGCGCTCTCAGCCACATACACTGCTCTCTTAACCACAGTAAACAAAGAGTGAGGTACATTTTAACAAAATGGAGGTCACACAAAGCCACTCCAGGCCGACAATAACAATACTGAATCATCCATACAGAATTTAGTAGTAAACAGAAGCATTAGAATTTAGTAGATAACTAAATAATTGTAGATAACTAGTTTATTAATTAACTGAGTAACCGATGCTTCCAGAGGTGGCTCCCAAGCATGGCCAATGCCTCCGGCATTTGTCTATAACAAGGATGTCCAGACTTTTTCTTTTTACAGAGGACTAAACCCAAAAATAAGGAGGAGTGAGTGAGCCACAGTGTTCACCTTGCCCCAAATTGAATAAAACCAGTAAGGATGCACAATATTATCAGTACTATATCAGTGTTGGCAGATATTGGCCTAAAAAGTGAGAATATCGGTATTGGTCAATGCTGAAATTTTTGCTGATATTTACAGCCGTTATATGTATCCATCCCATATATTGGCAGTAATACCAACAAAGTAACCAGATGTACCATATCGCTTCACCTCATCATCACTTTAAAAGCAAGATGTTCATTTTTCAAGAGTTAAATGTTGTTTTATTTGTTTACATCTGTTTCTTACGCAAATTCTCACAATGAAAGCAACAAGTCAATTTTCGTAATGTAAAGACTCTCCTCTTTTGACAAAACATATGGTATCGACATGATGCGTTTGGAAATATCAGCAAAAATCCAGTGCTGTGCATCCCAGTTGCCAGTTGATCTCTGGAGGCTCTGGTGAATTAAATTTGTGAAAGTGTCTTGTGGTAATGGTCAGAACTGTTGATTGTACACAGGACCTTTACATGAAGCACATGGCAGAGAAGTGAATACAATTTGTGATGCCATTTAATCCATTTGACATCATTCACCGGTCATACACAAACTCCATGTTGTACTGTGAGTCAAATTTAATTTTATTCCTGCTTCCTGCTGAGGGCCGACTCCAGGCCACAGTTTGGACATCCCTGTGAGTGTCTGTCTATACTGCCGATCCAAAGTGCGGCCTCTGTCTTCTCCTGTATGTAATCTAAGACATTTAATGCCTCCAAACAGCCATAAAAGATGAATAATATCACTGGTAAAAGCATGAAAATGTTTCAGAATAAGCCTGTGGATATTTTTGGCATGTTGTATGTTTTCCATATTAACTTTTTTTGTAGTATCATTTTATTTGTTTCTATATTTTTGGTGGCATATTTTTGTTTTTATGTTCCTCTGCAGTATTTTAATGCACTTATAACTGTGTTTGCTAAGGAAATAAAAGAACATGCATTCTTTTCTATTGTTTTTTTATGTGATTGCTTACACCTCAAAGACAAGACAGATGCAGACGAGACATTTAAAATGTTAACATCTATAAAAACAAGTCATTTATTCCCTCTTTAACTGGTCATCACAGTTTTAAATCTTTAAAACAACATGATATTGTTTATCTGAGGACTGTAGGCAGAGGCAGGCTAACAATACCCATTGACTCCCAGTGTTTGAGCTAAGCTAATTAGTGGTGGGCGAGCCTTGCCTGTCTTTTTCCTTTTACAGCACACAGAGTCAAAAGAATGGTGTCTATCTGCTTGCCATGGACTCGGGAGTGAGGCAAGACATGAATAGAAAAAAAAAGTTGGGGTATCCCTTTAAGTGGTGTTGTTCAACGACCTGACCACTGCCAAGAAGGGAGCAGCAGGAAAGCAAAAACCAAACAGACACAATCATCTCTAATCATTTGTGGAGTGTGTGGTTTAAGGAGAATAAGGTATCAGGGTGAAGAGGAAAAGCCTCTGTGGACCATTCAGTCTGATTTTATTTTTATTTTCTAACCAAGCTGCTGAAAAACACTCTACCACTGTGGCATCACAACAATCTCTCATTATTGGTTTGGTTTACTTGTAATGTGACCCAACACAGTTTTACACACAGCAGTTATGTAACTCAAGTGTCAGAGCAGAGGATCCCATCAGCCTTCACTTCTCGTCCTGGCTCTGAAAGTTCACGCTTCAGCAGCATCATTCTCCTCCCCAACACACACACTCTCTTCCAGCTGAAGATTTCATCGTCCTCTGAGAGGACTGGAGCTGACCCTCTCCCAGGACATAAAGACCGTCTCCAGAGTTTATAGACTAATCAAAGAGCTCATTAGAGTTTGGAAAGAGGGGATTGATTAGAGAAGATGTACTCACAGTACTGGAACACAGCTCGGGGTCGCACACCGGACTACAGGAGATACACCGTGAGTATCAAACAGCTGACTGCTTCTTGAGGGCTGGGGTTTTGGTGAGCCTGCCCAAAACATGCAAGTTTGTGTTAAATGTTTAGTTTATTTTAGTTTATTGCACATAAAAACATATAAGATCAAGACAGAATATTAAAGACAAACTGTGCAAGGGCTTATAAAAATACCTCTCCTCGGACAAAACAAATGTTACTGGGGATGCACAATTTTGGATTTTTGCCGATACCCAATCTGCCGATATTTTTAAACTCATTATCGCAGATACTGACACCGATATTTCTGGTCAAGAGCACAAGCTCTATACTTAACAAAAATGGACATGTTTCTTTAGTGTTACAGTATACTTTTGCAATCAACAGATGCAAAACAAGAAAAACAGCATTTAACTCTTGCAAAAATGAAACCCTTAATTTTTAGATGCACCAGGTGCATCAGTACTGTACATTTGTGTAATTTGTCGATATTCCAGCCAATATATGGCCGATATATGTGGCCGAAATATTGGCAGAAAATATCTGCAAAAATTTCAATATTGATATCAAACTGATAATATTGTGCATCCCTAAATGTTGCAGGCAGTGTTTGGTAATGTTAGAAGGCATGTGCGTTCAAAATATAATGAAATAGGAAGAACAATAAGTTAGACATAGGCATAAATCAGTCCATTTATTGAACAATCAGATCCCAAATAAAGTTACTCAGCTGAGGTCTCTCTCGGGGCCGTCCACCTAATGCAAGTCTGTGCATTCTTACTGTCATGGACTTTAGCAAAGTACTGTATGATATACATTATTTTTAGCTGTAAAACTGAATTTTCATACTTTTATCGATGCAAAGTTTTATAAAAATCCCCCGAATCATTCCTAAAAAATCACATTCACAATCCATGAGCTTAACCTATGACCTCTATAATCTTATCATTACACCCCTGTGTCATGGTGGACATCTGTGCATCCCTCAAAGCATCCTTCAATATCAGATTCACAAAATAGTATTTAAGAGAAATAGGTAAACATGAGGCTCTATGAACTTTGATCTTAACCCCAACCTCAATTCATCCTTGAGTCTGAGTATTTATTTGTGCAAAGTTTGATGGAAATCGATTTAAGCACTTTTGAGATATTGCCTTCCCAAGTACAGGATGACTGTGAGACTCTATAACCTTGACCAATGACCAACAACCCCCCGAATCTAATGAAAATCTTAAATTTAGTTGAACAAGGGGTCAAAGTTTAACACAACCCCTTGAGGACTTTCTGAGATATTTCCTTCAAAAGTCCTCGATCTGTCAGTCCAAAGTATTTACATGGACGCCCTGAAATGGTAAAGCTTCAAGCTTGGGCTGTTTTTGGTGTGGAGTCATAAAAACATGTGATCAAGTATTTAATGATCATTTGAAATGTGATGGTAAATATGCTTTTAGTTCTTATGTATTGTGAATGACCTCTTAAGGCTCACTGTAGGACTTTTATAGTCCAGCAGGGGGCCACGGGCTTCACTTTGGGAGGCACTGATCTTTCAGTGATTCTGGTAATGATTAATGAAGATATACCGCAGAATTGAGCGAGTTTCCTGTGTCTGGCTACAGGTTGTGGAGGGCGAGACTCCTCTTCCTCTGGGCTTGGCGAGTCGCAGGAAGCGCCTTCGCTCAGCAGGAGAGGGCGGAGAGGAGGCCAGAAGCTGTGCATCACGACCCAACCCCGAGGGCTCCCTGTCTGCGAGCGAACTTAGCTGCTATGGCAAACCTGTTGAGGAGGAGCAGGAGGAAGAGGAGGAGCTGCGGAGGCTGTGTCAGCGCTGCCACATTATGACGTCACAGCTGAACAGACAAGCCGCGGCGCTGGCCGATACGGCGGCACTTAAGGTCAGGACCGACATGGCACTGTTAATTATTAGGGTTACTACTCAAACATGTCTGCTAAAGACATAATCTTGACTAAGGTTGTGTTGATGAGTGCAATCAAAGGGGTGGAGTTAGCCTGACTGGCAATTACGAGATTTATTAATACTCTGGATAATTAATAAAACAACTCGAAAATTCTGTGGATGAATGTTTGGCTATGCTTTCTGCATGTTTGTTGCACAGACGCAAAGACACTTGATGTTTTAATAATATTTATAAAAATAAAACATATTCTCCCAGTCTGTAGGGGGCAGCGTGTTCAAAAAAGTCACATCTATGGCATAGTTCAACTGAGGTGATTCAGGAAGATTGCCAACAAGGAGAAAAGCACAGCTAAGGAGACGATAACCTGTGAGAACACGGTTCTACGGTTGCTAAATCAAGTGAGACAGGAGAGTTTGCTTGTGAGGACAAGATGAATAAGTGTGTGTTCTATATGGACTATGTAACAGTATACAGGAAGTATGTGTTCATATTGTCTTATTACTGACAGCAGAAAGTTTATCATCTTGTTTTCTGTGTCCATGTCTGCTAAAATGTTTGGGATGTGCATGAGCAGGTGAAAACCTGTCTGAATGTGTGAAGTCACACTGACCATGTGGACACTTTTGACATTGTGAAAACGAAAATAGATACAATTTGCAGTAATATGAGATATATAATCTGTGAGTATCCATCACCATTTGAGTATCAATATAAGTATTTAGTAATATTCAACTATCCTGTGCAATACATTTCTACATACAACACACACACACATTTATACATATATATATATCCTTAATATTTATCCTTTTTAGTTATCTTGTATTTGTTTATAGAGATTAAATTGCACTGACCTGTAGGAGTTTACCTTGTATATATTTTGTACCCATACTACGGCTGAAAGACTTATCGTTTTTGTATCGAAATTGCAATTTCAGACAACGCAATCGTGATCGCCAAAGCTGCATTTTTTTGCAGGGCTTCTGACTGACACATGAACTGTTGTGTCAACTATTTTACACATACTATTTTACAAATTTGCAGACAGTTTGTATTTAAGAATGGCTCGCAAATGAACGGTTTACTCACAACTGCGAATCGGTTTTCATTGTTCACTTAAAAGAACTGTTCAAAAGAGTCGACTCGTTCGTTAACCTCACATCTCCACCGCAGAAGTGCTGGTAAGCAGGTCAACAACACAAATCCTCTGTTTAGGAGGAGAAGTTGGAGTTTCCCTGACATAAAAAAACAAATTATTTATCATCAATATTAGACTATGAATAATGTGTTGTGTGCTTTTGATCATTGATTTCTTTACTGTTGTCTATACTGTAAACATAGTGAATATCGCACTGAAGCTTGATTTGAAGAAAATCATGAATTGAATTGAAATTGCAATATCTAGATCTTTTCCAATAAATCGTTCAGCCCTACAGCCAACGACTGTTTTTTTTTGTTCTTGCTGGTTAATCATATTGTCTAAACAGATTGAAATACAGATTTATTGCTAACTGAAAGAAGTGGAGCTGTTTAAACATGAACAAACAGTAATATTCAGAAATATAGAATAACAGAGTGATTCATCGCTGGCTGAATCTTCATGTTGTATCCTGTTGCTGATTTCTCAGAGTGGCTGTCGTATCGAGGCCTCGCTCTCACAGAGAAGCCATTTTGATGTTAAACTCCACTGTCAGCTTTTTCTGCTCGGGCGAGGGAGCTTCACTCGCTGTTGTTTTAACTCTCTCTTTATCTCTGATTTATTGGATCATTTGACTTCAGTGCCTCTCTCGTTATCCCTCACTTCAGCGCTCAGATCCTCACTCACTTGGTAGTCTCTCTTTTCTGATCATGTCATTCTCTGTTTTGTGCTAAATCATTAAAAGTGCATTTAGTGATCACTTAAATAGAGTGAAGAACAAACATTTACTCCAGGAGATGAATGTCTCTGAAGAGTGTTGGGATGAGCTTTTGTTTCTAGACTGTGTGGGGGAATTGATGTAAAGTAGGTGTTGCTTAGGCTTGGCTCAAACAGACATATGTGAACATAGATATTGAACTCTTTCTGAACAAAACAACAGCATTAATATCACCAAGGAGAGGTGATCACCTCCAATCAACACCTGGAACGGTTCATGGTGAGAATGCACATGTCTCACCTTCCTTCATTCGCTCACATACCCAACACAGCTTTGTGTGCAGTGTTAATTTTGACAGCACTTTATAATTTAGTTTTAGTTTTAGTCTGTTGCCTAAAATATCTTTTAGTTTTAGTCATAATTTAGTCATCTAAATTGTTTTAATTTTAATCTACTTTTAGTTGATGAAATCCACCGTAAATTTAGTCGACTAAAATATGAAGTGTAAAGGGTAAGGCATTTTTTATGTTTCCTTGAATTTCTGAAGTCATGTTTTACACTTGGATAAAATGAAACATCTAATAACCCTTTATTGAATGCTAGTAAAGTCTGAATGTATAAATGAACAGAAACAAATTGAACTTTAGTGTGAAATGCAGTCACCTTTATTTAGGCTACCTGGCAGAGCATCTCAGTTACGATACCAGAACTGACAACAAACAGTGAACCTGCTCTACAATATATCAATTCATAAAGAGAGGAGCTCTGATTGGATCGCTCCACAACTTATCCCACCACCACCAAGCTAAGGAGATTCTCATCATAGAAGTTCAGCCAACAAATCTGCAGTAACTGCGTGATGCTATCAAGGAGTTACGGAGCAAAATCTCTGAGGAATGTTTCTATTAAGAGGGGGGCCAACCCAGTACTGCTTTAAGGTGTACCTAATAAAGTCCCTGGTGGGTGTTGAAATGAGAATATATCAAATATATTACTTCCTGAACCAGTGTTAATTCTGTTGGCTAATAATTCCCCTGACAAAAACTAGACAGTAACTATTCATGTGATTATTCAGGTGATAGGAAACATAAAAAATGCCTTTCACTTTACACTTCATATTTTAGTCCACTTAATTTACAGTAGATTTTGTCGACTAAAATGTGAAATTTCATCAACTAAAACTAGACTAACATTCAAGATGACTAAATTATGACTAAACAACATATGTTAGACAAAAGACTATCACTAAAACTAAATTAAAAAGTGCTGTCAAAATTAGCACTGTCCTGTACAGTGAGGACAGAAAGACTTTTACTCTATTACAGTAACTGTGGCCACAGCAGCCTCTAGTGTCCAATAGAGGACCTGTGGCCACATCATGATTGGTAAAAGCAGGGATGGAGGGAATATCAGATATTTGGCTCAGTTCAGGCTGAGGTTTCAGGTCAGTGGAGCAGGAGGTGAGGGCCCCGCTGCAGTAAAAGCCCAGAGGTCCTGCTCTGTCAGCAGAAAGGTGACGCAGTCAGCAGAAGCTTTATGAGCTCAACACTCAGACTGATGATTGGACCTTTGTCGGCCTGAGAGGAAATGCTGAGGGTCTGATCTGGATCCAGTTGGTCTTGATTTTAGAATAGAAAAGAATAGAATCGAATCTTAACTGTCACTGCACAAGTACAACAAAATTAAATGTAATCCTTGGTGTGTTAAAAATGTATAGTTATTAAAATCAATGAATAAATACTAGACTAAAATACATTCACACTTCCCATGCATGCAGACACACAAAGACAACCATCTTGCAGATATTGCACACTTCCCCACTTAGTAGCTAGCAGCATTCAGGGCAGTGATGGCTCTGGGATAAAAACTGTTCCTCAGTCTCCTAGTCTTTGTTTTTGAGTTCTGTATCTCCTGCCTGGTGGTAGCAGCTCAAACAGAGGGACACTTTGTTTGGATAAATATCACAGCTTCAGTTAAAGATCTTAATGACAGAATTTCTGATGATCAGGTGGAAATCTTCATCTTATCTAATCTAAATTCTGAAAGGATTTTTACATTTATAAATAGGGTTAAATCAAACTTCAAGTCCACTGCAGCCTCTGCTCACTCTGTCACCACACATCACCTTCAACATGGCCGCCATGAGCAGCTCAGAGTCGTTTCTCACTAACAAGCATCAGCTGAATCCGATTCAGACTTTTGTCTTTGACCAAGTCTGGACTTAAAGGTTTATTATCACATGCAACCATGTGTCTGTAAATTATTAAAAGTGAAGTCTTATTTGAGTGCTGCAGCTTTTGTTTGCTGTAAAACAGACTTATTTCTGAATCAGTTTGGTGTCTCAGTTTAATTAGAAAAATAAAAAAGGAGTTTTCAGATTTTGTTAATTAATTTATTGATTCACTTTTAAGCATAACCAACTTGAAATTTAAGAAAAGACTAAACTAAATTGCTCCCTGCAGTTCCTTTAAGCTCCACTAGAGGGCTCAGTGCCCCCACAAGAGAGTTTAAGTGAAGAGAATGAATATTCAAACTTCTCAGATTAAAACCAACAAACACACAACATAAAGTTTGATCACAGCTGCAGTGGGGTGGGGGTCAAGGGGCCGGTGCCAGGGCCACGGGACAGATGTCCAGCTGTATGAGCCTCAGAGGACGCTGTCTCTGCACTGATAACCCTCTGGTGTGCATGTGTGACTCTCAGCTTTGCCTCAGAGCTGCTGGACTCTTCAAGGCTCTGAGAAACGCCAAATGTGTACCGAGCCAGCCACTTCAATATTCCTCTCACCGACTTCCAGCCGCTAGAACAACTCCCCCCGATCTCTCTGGGGTTGTAGTTCATTTTCATGGGTATGCCCCATCACTGACCTGCCAAGGACCAACCAGAGACCTGCCAAGACCCTATTGCAAAATTGGAAGTGGCTGTATCTGTGCCAGTGGAGGAAAAAAAGTGGAAAACGCTGAAAAAAGTCACAAAATTCAATTTGTAAGAACACAAAGATTACTTTTCTGCATTTTAATATTTCTTTATATGTTATTTGTTTATATCTAGTAGATGTTTGATTATCATATCCCTCACATCACTAATATTTGCAATGACCTCTGGATAAGTCCACAGGAAAGCCTGCAGGTTTGCTGACTCATGAAAAGTGTGCAGCTGTCTGGTGAGAAGTCCAAGTCAGACCTCTCTGGGGCTTCATGATGTCCACAGATGAACAGGAGGAACCTCCACACTTCTGTGGGTCCATAAGTGTGGAGGTTTGGACTGAGCCTTTTAAAGAGGTAGTTTGAGATTTTTTAGGTGGAGTAGTATGCGGTACATGGCCTTAGCCTGAGCATTAGCCACAGCTAAAGAGATCAGCTCTGGATCTGTTCAGAAAGAGCCGGCACAGGAGCTAGGGGGGTGAGTGCACGCTTTGTACAACATTTACAACAACTTAATTTTCCACGACCAAGCCCCTTTGTTCAGGCACTCCCTTGGTACACAACACAGGCACGTGGATTTGCCTGGAAATCAACAGTGTCTAAGTTAATCAATACTGCTACCATGCCTCATAGCCAGGTCTTGTAACATAGTGACTACTTATCAAACCACTGATGCACAAAAATATATCAGGTTTTCCTGTGAAAAAAATACTCAAAGCACATAGTGCATCAAATTAAGCATTACATATTTTCACGGGGGCTTTGAAGGAGGAACTCAGCTAACAAAACAAGACTCATAACATGCTAGCTTCTGCAGGAGGAAAAATCTCTTCACCTTTTTAACATGGTCAGGAACAGTTTTGTTGTCCATTTTAAGTCCTCACTGAAGTTGGCTGAATAACTGCTAGAAGCAAACTTAACAAGCATTAACTAGCCTTAAGGAGAAGACAGCAACAGTTATATCATGATGCATTCAAAGTCAGCTCAGAAAAATGATAGGGCAAAAACAGATCACCTTGTTGTGTTTAAATGTAGTTTCAGGTAAAAGAAACTTAATTTTTTGTCCAAACCTGAATCACCACATCTGTTTGGAGGTCAAGTTTGTTGATTGGTTTGTTTTTACAGGATTACATTTCATAGTGTATGTGTGTGTTTTTTTTTTTTTGAACTTCATCGTATGCTGAAAAAAGTACGCTTCAATTTTTTTTTTAATTTACTAAAGAAAATTGAGTTGGAAACATTGTTCATGGAGCGAAAAGTAGCTTTTCTCCTCAATAACCCCTTACAAGAAAGAATAGTAGACTTTGACCAAAAGCCATGGCCAAAAAGCTGTGTGCTAAGAGTATTGCTGCATTACTAATGGATATGTTTGGTTCAATAATGACAAAATCCACTTAACAGTTTTAAATTGTGCTGCAGAGTGCAGAGCTGCAGGTTCTCACTTTCTAATAAGATAAAAACAGGGAGGTTTTCCTGTCCCACTGCTCACGGTGCTCATGATTAATGAGATAATTAGAGCTGAAGGAGGACAGTTCAGCTTTTACCTTCAGAAACATCAAACACACTTTAACAGAGTAATTAGCATTCAAACTCTCCGACGTCCGCGGAGGGAAATCAAAGAACAGATTCATGTGAATGTCACCTTAAATGAATCAATTTTCTCTTTCAGAGAAAATAATCAGTGCATGAAGATGTGCTTGTTCTTTCTTCAGTTTGGAGATGTTAAAGTTTGTAAAAGTCAGACACATGAGATCGACCTTCCTAGAGGGAAGCAATGACAAATTCACAGAGCTGTTTCAGGAAAATTGTGTCAAATCAACAGTAAAACAATGAGCTGTTCCAAATCTTTGCAGGATTTCCCTCCCTAAGATTAAAGTATATATTTATGTATAAGACAGTTTTACAGGGGAATTCCTTTCATATAAAACAAAGAGAGAAGCGGATACAACAAAATTCATCTTAAATGTGCATGAATCTTTAGTATGGATGAATGCGATTTAGCGATGTCAATCAATTCATTATTCCTCATCCTAGACGTTTTAACAAAGGTTTAATCAATTAATCATATTTGTTAAGTGGTAATTCACAGCAAATGTCCACAAGACCTTACAAAAAGAGCAGGTCTAGACCACATTCTTCATATTTAAAAACCTGACATTAGCCGACCATGAGAAAACACATGTATGGGCAAAAATAGAGAATCCAAGACCAGAACAACCAGAACAGCAAAACTCAAAAAAATAGAATCAGGCTGAACAGGCAGAATCATTTATCGGAGTCATATTGATCAGGCAGAAAACTTTGACCAAATTAGACTTGCTCTAAATAAGCAGAAATCTGGATAAAGACAGAAACATGTTGAGCAAAACAAGACTCATGTTCAATAGGCAGCAACCTTGGACAAACCGAGGCCCATGCTGAACAAGAAGAAACCTTGGGCAGAACCAGGCTCATCCTGGGTGGGCAAAAACCAAGAACAGAGCCTGTTTCATGTTAATCAAGCAGATCTCAAGACAAAGCCAGACTCATGTTGAGTAGGCAGAAACCTAAAAAAGCCCACACTCATGATTTATAGGCAGTCGTCATCAACAGAGCTGGACTCATGATGAATGGGCAGAAATGTATGTATGTTATCTGTGGGTATGTGTGCCGAACTGAGTACATGTGAGTATGCATGTGAGTTTTTGAAGTTAGTATACATATGTAAATACATATATTGTCTGGACGTACAGGTCCCTTGCACTAAACTGCACTAAACTGCTCTCTATTGCACTAAACTGCGACTGCACACCTCACTTTAGAAAACCCGCTGCTACTCTGCACAAGAGGTCAGTCCTAGGACCTCAAAAAACAGAACTACCTCACTGTATATCAAAAGTCTCTGTGTATTATGTAAATATCTTTAACTTGCTGTAAGTGTCGTGAGCCATATGCAACGGAATTTCGTTCACTGTGTACTGCTGGTATAAAGTTGAATGACAATAAAGAAATCTTGAATCTTGAATCTTGAAATCTTGGGCAGAACCAGACTTATGTTATACAGGCAGAAACCTGCATTAGAACCAGAATAATGCTGAACAGGCAGAAACTTCAAGCAAAGTCAGAACCATGTTGTGCAAGACCAGACTCATGTCAATAGGCAGAAAACTAGGACAAAGCAAGACCTATGCTTAACAGGTAGAAACCTTGGGCAGAACCAGGCTCATAATAGGTGGGCAAAAACCAAGAACAAAGCCCAATTTATGAAAGACAGAAAGGGGCCTTTACCAGAACCAACCCCATGCTGAACAGGCAGAAAGCTCAAACAAAAACAGTGTCATGTTGAGCAGCTAAAAATCCAGACCAAAACCAGACTCATTTTGAGTAGGCAGAAACTTAAAAAAGAACCACTCTGATGATTTATAGGCAGATAACTTGAACAAAGCTGGACTCAAGTTGAACAGACAGAAACCTTGGGTGGAACCAGGCTTATACTAGGTGGGCAAAAACCAAGAACAGAGTCAAATTCACATTGGACAGGCAGAAGTCTTAAGTCAGAACCCGAACCATGATGAATAGGCAGAAAGCTCAAACAAAACCACACTCATTTTGAGTAGGCAGAAACTTAAAAAAGAACCACACCCATGATTTATAGGCAGACACCTGGAACAGAGCTGGACTCAAGTTGAACAGGTAGAAACCTTGGGCAGAACCAGACTTATGTTATACAGGCAGAAACCTGCATTAGAACCAGAATAATGCTGAAGAGACAGAAACTTCAAGCAAAGACAGAACCATGTTGTGCAAGACCAGACTAATGTTCAACAGGCAGAAACCTAGGACAAAGCAAGACCCATGCTGAATAGGCAGAAACTTTGGGCAGAACCAGACTCATACTGGGTGGGCAAAAACCAAGAACAGAGCTGGACTCAAGTTGAGGGGCAGAAAGCTTGGGCAGAACCAGACTTGTTCCATTCACTCCACTGATCGTAGGCATGGACTGGTCACACAAGCTCCACGGGAAGCTGAGTGCGTGTCCTGTCTCTTCTGCTCCTCAGGCTGGTGAGTCAGGACAGGTGAGCTCCATCACAGGCTGCAGTGGAGCTGGAGGAGCAGCATCTGTAGAGCAGGAGAGGCAGAGGTGTAGGAGGAAGAACGACAAAAGAAAAACCACGACAGTCACCACAACTTCATGTGTGACGTGTTTATGGGAGCTGTTCAGGGCACAGGGGGCTGTGGTGGTGTGCAGCTGCTGCGACGCCCCGCTGTCACTTTTACTGAAAAGACGAGAGATTTACAGGCAGAAGTGTGGAGCCTGAAAGTGGCAGACGGCTCATCTGTGGGCAGACGGTCAGTGTGAGAGAAACTTCAGGAGGATACAGGGAGCTCTGAGGACTCTACAGGTCAGTTTCTACTTTTACTAACTTGGGACGAAGAAGACCAGAGGCTTTTTTTTTTACCTGTGAGGTTAAATTTCTTTACCTTTCTCAGTGTTCTTGTTGTGATATCACAGCTGTTTGTGGTTAAATCCTTATGTGTGGGGTCCATACGTAAGGATTTTCTAAATCTGAAGAGATATTTTATCTGTTACAGACCCCACACATGAAGATAAAAAATCAGGTATTGAACAGTTTTGATTGTACTGTGTGTGGTGTGCTCCAATAATCTCAACACAGCACACCACACACATAATTTAATTTGGACAGCACTTTTTAATGTAGTTTTAGTTATAGTCTTATGCCCAAAATATCTTTTAGTTTAGTTTTAATCATAATTTAGTCATCGAAACTGTTTTAATTTTAGTTGATGAAATTTCACAATATTTCATCAACTAAAGTGTATAGTGTAAGGATTTTTTTTTAACCAGAATTGACAACAAACAGTGAACCTGCTCTACATGAATATATCAATTCATAAAGAGAGGAGCTCTGATTGGATCGCTCCCCAACTTATCCCACCACCACCAAGCTAAGGCAGCTGTGATTGGATGTCCCTCTTAACTCATCCAACCTTTCCAAAAACAAAAGTAGCTGTGATTGGATATATTCCTAACTTGTCCCGACTTTCTACATGACCAAATTAGGTTTGATTGGATTAAGTCTCTGTCAAACATTTTAGTCTAGTTTTTATTTGTTGATGAAAATGTCAGTTAATTTAGTTTTAGTTTTTGTCCATGTGCACGTGTTTTTATTAGTTACTGTCTAGTTTTTGTTAGGGGAAAAAAGGATGACGAAAATAACGAATCAACCAAATTAACCACCAATCTAGAATCTAGTCCTCCAGGAAAGAAATCTCTCCTGATCAAATGTGATCTAACAAAAACAAAGAAGAAGAAACATAACAACAACCAGAAAACACAACATGCAACATGGAAGAGGACATACGAGAAGAGGGACTATTTTGGATGGAAAAATCCTGAACTAAAAAAAAGAAAAGACCGTGGAAAAAATCGTGGAGACAGCGTGAACACACGAGCTGGTCCTCCACTTCTGGGGTCCACCAAACTTTATGTTTCAGGTCGGCCATGCTTGTTTATATTCACGTCTGCTTCCTTGTTCCTCAGTCAGCTCGCTTCTTGATTGGCTACATTCACGTCACAATTCACTGAGTCATGACTCAGGAGTCGTCGGCTTTCACCACACATGAAGATTTTTGGTTGTAAATATTGAACAAGTTTAATATTTACGACTGTCGGTCCTGACCCATTTCAGAGCCGATTATGAGGACAAATTCACTCTTAACACACCTTAGACCACAGGATAATCTTATGAAGCTCCATCTTTGCAGGGATCATTTCTGTAATGTTGCTGGACTTTAAAAATAAAACTGAGCCTTTCAGTGACAGCGACTATTTGTGGACATATTTTGAAGCATCAATGACTATATTAAGGCCAGTTTTCCTGCAAAGCTGAGAAAAGTGCACTGTGCAATGGTGAGGACAGCAATGGATGTTGAAACAGAGACACTATGAAAGATGGTAATGTGAACATGACTGGTTTACATGAGGTGGGCAGTTTCAACAGAATTTACCATAAAAACAGGGTGCGAGGATGCATATAGGGTGAGAGGGTGGTATTTACATGTTTAAAGGAGTGACTCTGAAGTGGATCATAAATATTCTTATTTACAGGCACAGTGGAGCAGAAATAAAATAAAAAACGGAGTGAACAGATGGATGTAGGACAGATTTACATAATCAAAGGTGAGACTAGAATAAGAATAAATAATCCTGGTGGAGTGTCCCCGGGTAATTGTACAGTGATTGTTTTTACATCCTGACCGTTATGACAGCCTGAGGGAGGAAACTGTTCTTGTGTCTGATGTTGAATCTGAGCAGTTTATATCCCGGGTTAGAGGTCTGCCTTGGTTTACCTGCCACATTCCTGACTCTGCTCTGGTACGAGTCCTGGATGGGAGGCAGATTGTCCCTGATTATTTATTCGTCAGACCTGGTCGTCCTCTGCAGTCTGTCTGTGAGGGTGTAAAATGTGATAGGCCGAACCTCCTGAGAGATCAGGCACAGCTGGGATCTTTTTCCCAGACAGTGTCTAATGTTGTCGATTTCAAGCCCTGGAAAGTAGATCTCATAACACTGACTGTGTCTTGGATTGCGGTTGAGCTCCAGGTGGTTTCGGCCTCACCAGAGGACCAGCTGTTCCACCTCCTGTCTGTATGCGGACTCATCACCATCCCAGATAAGTCCAATTACAGCCATGTCATCCAGAACTTCAGGAGTTTCACAGATGGTCCCTGAGGTGCAGTCACTGGTGCAGGACAGTGGTTTTCAGTAACTTTATGTTGTGACCACCCTTCGAGATTAATATAGTAGTAGTTTTAAAGACTATTATTATCATACAATAGTGGACAAACACAACAACACAATACAAAACTGACAAAATCTGAAAAAAAAAAGAAAATAAAAACTGATTTACATATCTGAAAAGGAGTGGGAAGAAGTAATACTTATTTAATCCTACCCCTTATCTATAAAATATTATTTGGCTTCCTTATCACATAACAAACAGGAAGTTAAGTGAAGAAAAATTTGAAATATTGAACACGTATTTTGGGTAGGAAGTTTCTGCATTTCTCACACCATCATGGTCTGGTTAACGAGTGTGTGAATTATATTGACAAAATACATGTGAAATGGGAAGTCAAGGTTATATATGTGAAATATTTACAATGATATATTTTTCAGTGCACACATGGAGTAATATTTCATTTTGTTTTGTTTTAGCTCTTTTGGTGTTTCACTACAGAAAAGTTAAAGATAAAATGACTGAAACATCAGTTTGAGAGCCAGACCATCTACAGTTTATCTCCCCGTCTCTGCTCCCCTGCACTCACGGGTCTGCGACCACGCTGTCCCAGATAAAACCAGGCCGAGGTACAAAGGTCGGGGACCACAGCTCTAGAGCATGGATCCAGTTTTGTTCCTCATGAATTCCTCCTGACTTCACAATGAACTTTACGCTTCTCTCTGACCTCCTGCCAGCTGCCTGCAGGACAAAAAGCAGGGGTCAGAGGTCAAACAAAGAAGCAGTAAAACTTCAAGTGGACCTGCAAAGACGAGGCTTCACATTGAAAGTGGCCTGTCAATGGTTTTGCTCCATCTGCATGGACGTGACGGGGATGTGAGAACAAAAAGTCTGGCTGGGTGGTGCAGCGTGTGGCACAGATGGAAAACTTTGCAGAGTCACTTTTTTGCATACAAATTGCATAAAATAAAAGTTCTCACTTAATTCTACCTCATTGTTTTGGAAATCTGTTCTACACTCAAACCTACAAAACCTAAAAACTAGAGGTAGCCCATGATGCTAGCAAAGGGCCTGCAAGAAAAACCTTCTGTTTAGCAGCAGGAAATCTTGAATGTGGATCTCAGTCTCATGATGAACAGCAAATCCACACGATGCTGTGTTGGATGTGTGGGCGAATGAAGGGAGGTGGGCAGAGACAAGTGGACTGAAGTAAGAACTAAAGCTAGTGACAGATCATGGACCTGACTTCGTCATATTTGTCTCTGCTGAACATAAATTTATTAGAGGTTAGCGTCTTGAGATGGGAGGGTCCTCATGTCTGTTTGATTGTAGTGATATTTTTATAGAAGTATAATCAATACTTCTCTAAAATTCTTCCACAGACTTCATAAAGCAGCAGGTGCTTCGTTCAGTCACCGTTACAAAAACTGATCTGCGGACGAGGCGTCTATCAAGCAGCTGCTCAGCTGCACACACACACAAAGAGACCGGCACAAAGACTTAAAGCTGTCAGCGAGCGTAGCAACAGATTTACAGTCAGTCTGCTGGGATCATTAAGCAGGTCCACTACAAGTGTCAGAGAGCCGGAGGACTTCACACAGAGACGGCCAATCAGAAGGCTGCAATTAAAACCTGCAGGTGGCAGCACATAGTAGAGTCTACTGGAGCTTGATCCATGAACACTGATACCTTCTTTAGACCTTTCATTAATCAGAATCAGCTTTACAGGATCAAGAACTTAAAAGTGCCTGAATGTAGATAAAAAATGTGTTTGTATTTGGGGCTAGGTTTGTGAAGTGCTTGAGTTTGGTATAACGTTTGATAAGAGCCTCAATTTTGGTCAAGGTTGTAATAGTGCTTGAATTTTTTTTCAAGGTTTTGAATCTTATTAATTTAGAACAATGTGCTTAAAAGTGCTTTTATATGGACCAAAAGTCCTTGACTTTGGTATAAGGTTTGGAAAGTTGTTAAATTTAGGACAAGGCGAAAAAGTGCTTGAATCTTGGTCAAGGTTTGGAAAGTACAGCCTGGTCCTAGCACAGTGTAGCTAAAAAAGCTCCAGTCAGATATTTTATTCCATATGAGAGTCAAAGACTTTTTTCAGAGGGGGAATATTTTCATTGATGAGCTCGTCCCTTGTTTTCATTCAGGAATAGTTCCACCTTCACCAGAAACATTAAACTTATTTAACCATCTCTGATCTGTCCCGCCTCTTTGTGTCTTCTTTGTCCTAGGACCCTGCCTACGCCTCCTTCCTGCACAGTAAGCTTCAGCGCCTCCAGTGGCCTCGTCCAGCTCGCCATGCTTCCCCCGACGCCCGCTGTGACGTCTGCGGCGCCTCCTTCCACCAACTGAGGCGCCTCGCTCTGCGTCGCGCTCTCGGCATCAGCTGGGAGATGACGCCACGCCCCGCCGCGGCTGAAACCGCCCCCCGCCCTCACCCCCATCTTCACCCAGCCACAGAGAGCAGGTGGGGAGGCGACGAGCTCCCTGTGAAGCAGCAGAGACGGTCAGAGGAGGAGCATCTGGAGGGCAGGGCTGCGTGGGGATGGGGCGGAGTCCAGAGCACTTACCTGGGTGGGGGTGGAGCCAGAGGATTGGCCACAGTCACGCCCCTCCCCCTTAATGCACATAACTACCTGGAGGGGGTGTGGAGAGTGTCCTGCAGCCGGCCTGGGCAACAACATGCTACGGTAAGCAACGAGTCGCACGAATATGAAAGAAAAGCACTCAGAGAGTGCAGACCTCCACCAAGCAGCTCAGCTCCTGCAGTGGCTTTTTCAAAACCCCTGTAAAAGATATCGTTCTGGATCACCAGATCTAGAATAGAGCCAGGATCAGGACCAAACTCAGCACATACATGGAGGTTGTTATCCTGTATGAACACAACAAGTTTTGGGAACATCCCTTAATAATTTGATTTTATATGAATTATTGAATGTCGTCAATGGGATTTCCCATTATAAAGTTCAATGTTTTTTTGTGATGTCAATCTGGATCAGATCCAGATGAAATTTACGAAGATACTAGAGACATTGACCACATATTATCCTGTAAAATTGGAAGTGAATCAGTTGAAAAACGCCAGAAATATGATTTTTTAAAATTCCGCTCAATGTTAACTTGTGGGATTTTCAGAAATTTGGTGAATTTTTTTGCATCCAGACAAATTTACGTATCACCACTAAATTGAATTATTTCTAAGTTAGGCCATTACCAACATCTCCTGAAAACTGAAGCAAACTCCATCCTGTTGTTTTTGCATAATCTTGCTAACAAACAACAAACTAGAAAGCACTTGGAGAGCACAAACCTCCACCAAGGTAGCTCACATACTGCTGTTACATCTATAAACAATAGTTCATGACAAAGTTACCATCATAATATGATTCATGACCCTGAAAACACACACCTAGCACTCAGAATCATGTTGATATCATTATTAGTTAGACAGTTATTGAGCAAAAATGATAATGGTGGTTATCTGGATCACCACCAAAATCTGATCATTTTTAAGTTGGGCCATTACCAACATCTGCTGAAAAATGCAGCAAAATCTGTTCGGCAGTTTGTGAGTAATCTTGCTAACAAACAAACAAATACGGCAACAAAAACATCACCTCCTTGGCGGTGGGAATAATGACAGGGCAGAGACCTTCAGCAGCCCACCTGATGGGACCTGGACCCCAGGTTTGGAGCCAAAGATCTTCTGGTGTGTGGCCAGCCATAAAAAACCTACATCTTCAGAGGCGTTTAATCACATTAAAGCAAAGAAACCAAACACATATAACCAACTAAACCAACCCTTCAGTTTCTTCAGATACAGTAAGTCTCCACCGTGACGTGAGTCCATGTTTGCATGTGTCCTGGCTCTGGTTTATGTTTTGGTGGTTTCATTGGCCGTGTGCTCAGCTCGCTCGCAGCTCTCTGTGTAATCCTGTTAGCTGTTAGCAGAGCATGTCCCTGTGAAACCGCTGAATAATGGACTCCTGGTTACCGCTTCCTGCAACACGTTAATCCACCGTAACCGGGCCACAGATCTCAGCGCAGAGATGAATTGAGGAAAAATTCAGAGAAACAGAGAAGAAGAGGGTGGATTAGACAGAGCTGGTGATGTGACAGAACAAGGTCACAAACAACAATAGCCTCCAGAAAATCACATTATCAATAATGTGATAAGTGATAATTAACCCATAACCCTTCATGCATACAAATCTAATGATAATTATTCCTCTAAAGCTGTTACACTGCAGCTGACCCAATTTTTACTTTTAAATTATTATACAAACAAACTTTGTTCATATGAAAGGAAAGTACTGTTTTCTTCTGAGAAGTGTTGAAAATGTACTTCAAGGTACGTATATAAAGCTCAGAGGTAAATTTGGATGTTGGTGAACTCATTAATGACCAGAGATAATTAGTTCATGACCTCAATCTCCAGAGTTTCCTCCAACTGCAGCAGTGGTGACAGTCACAGCCATGTTTCCTGGCAATATTTCTCCTCTGGGATCTACTCAAGAATTAATAGATTTTTAATAAATCAAACAATGTTCAAGGAAAAACAAAGGGCAAAAGGCATTTTCAGTTGTGGAAATAAATAATAGGCATGATAATGAAGCCTAAATAATAAAACAAGGTCTAAAGTGCTGTAATTTATATTTATTTATATGGGTCAAAGTGCTTGATCTTGGTATGAGGTTTGGAAAGTCTTTGAAATTTGTATTAAGTTTTAAAAGTGTTTGAGGTTGGGACAAGGTTTGGAAAGTTTTTCAATCAGAGACAAGGAACTTAAAAATCCTTGAATAAAGGTCAAAATGTGTTTATTTTTGGGGGTAGGTTTGGAAAGTTGTTGAAATTGGTATAAAGTTTTACAAAAGCCTAAATTTGAGTCAAGGTTTTTTAATTGTGTTTGAAGTTGGGTCACGGTTAAAAAGTCTTTAATTTGAGATAAAGTGCTTAAAAGTGCTTTAATATGGGCCAAAAGCTGGTATAAAGTTTGGAAAGATGTTGAATATGGGTGAAAGTTTAATAATGTTTGAAGACAGTACAAGGTTTTGGAAACTGCTTTAGTTGTAGAAAAGTTGATTGAAAATG
Organism: Cetoscarus ocellatus; assembly: GCA_037902135.1. Classification (NCBI taxonomy): domain Eukaryota; kingdom Metazoa; phylum Chordata; class Actinopteri; order Labriformes; family Labridae; genus Cetoscarus; species Cetoscarus ocellatus. The sequence continues at coordinate 49,060 of JBAMNC010001700.1, read as the reverse complement.
CTTGAAAGTTAGAAAAGCATTTCAATTTGTGACTGGGTTTGGAAATTCCTTTGGTTTGGGATGAGGAACCCGGAAGTGCTTGAATGAAGGTGTTTGTTTTTGGGGCTAGGTTTGGAATGTTGCTTTAATTGTGGACAAGGTGATTAAAAGTGCTTAAATCTTGGTTAAGGTTTGTAATCTCTTTAATTTGGGACATGGTGCTTAGATGCTTTTATATGGGTCAAAAGTGCTTGATTTTGGTATGAAGTTAGGAAAGTTGTTGGATATGGGTCAAGGTTTAAATAGTGTTTGAAATGGTCAAGGTTTGGAAAGTCTTTAATTTGGGTCAAGGTTTAGGAAATACTTGACTAAACAACAAGGGCAGAAAAGCATTTCAATTTGTGACAGGGTTTGTAAAGTGCTTGAATTGGGTATAACATTTCATATGAGCTTCAATTTGGTTTAATGGTGCTTGCAGTTAGAATAAGGTTTGGAAATTGCTATAATTGTGGACAAGGTGCTTTAAAGTGCTCGAATTCTGGCCAAGGTTTGGATGTCCTTCATTTAGGTCGACATTTAAGAAATGCTTACATATGGGACAATGTTTGGAAAGTACTTAAATTTGAGGCAGGGTTTGGAAAGTGCTTCAGTTTGGGATGGGGGACATAAAAGTGCTTAAATGTAGGTCAAAGCTTTTTGAATTTCGGTCAAGGTTTGCTAGCATTTCAGCATTTTGCTAATTTAAGAATTATTCATGCAAAAATAACATTTGGACTGCAAAAGCCTTAAGAACACTTATGATATGTTTTGTATTTTCCTCTTCTCTATCTCGTCCTTCAGGGTGTAGCTTCAGACCCGGATTACGTGACCATGAAAAGATTAATTCAGGACTTTAAACCAGAAGCTCACAGCATCGCCACCCAGACGAGTCAGGCCCCATCTGCTGCAGCTGCCTTCTTCATAAGGTCGGTGAACACATCACACCTCCTTATTTTAGCCAAGGGTTTACCCGAGACTCCATACAACAAACTATTATTTAATTTATCCAAGCAAGACACTGTATACACTGCATACTTAACCAATGGTGAGTGTGCTGCTCCACATTATCTCCTTTCCCATCATAAGACTATTTTTACGAACATGAAAATGCTTTACAGCTCAGACTTTTTGACTCAGAATTTAGCTGAAAAAATATTTCTGCTGTGTAAGTTAAGCTGCTACAGCCTTAAAGGGATATTTCTGTGTTTTTGAAGTTGAGTTGTATCAGGTACTTGAAGATAGTCAGTGAAGTGTCTTTAAGGGCTCCCAACTGTGCTCGACTTCAATGAGAACAAGCCCAGACTACCAGTAAGGCTCACTGCTGTTGGCGAGTACAGTTATGGTGCTTCCCATTTAAATCAGAACTGGGAAAAGGGGAGTGGGAATTACATCACATCCCAGCTAGATGTGTTCCAGTTAGGAGCTGGTAAAGTTGGGCTAGCTGAAAACCTCCAACTTCGAAGTGATAAATTCCGACCAAAGTGGGCATTGGCTGAATTTAATTTAAATCGCAACCAGGACTATCCCAGTCCCGAGATTAACTGGAACGCACCATTATACCCGGGGCAGCCATCTTTGATTGTCAACTTAGGGGTGGTGAGGATTCTCCGACTTTCCAACTCCGAATTACAACTTCAGGAGGCGTTCCAGTTGAAATTTCCCACTCAGAACCTGGAAATCCCAACTTCCTAGTACAACTGGAACTCACTTTCACATAGTTGTGAGAATTTTGTGCAAAAACAAGTTACAAATCTAGGTTTGGTGTATTTTCACTCCATGGAGTCTCTGTTTGGCACTGTTTTACGATGCAGCAATTGGCAAAGTTTTTCTTCTGCCTGTGCAAACTGATTCAGCCCCTGAATCTTCTTCTGTAGAAATTCTTCTTCTGTGTACTCTGGTTCATAAAGGCAACCTAAGAAATCCACAGTAAAAGGAACAAGAGTGAGTCAAAATCACTCATATGTTGTTATCATCTTCCCAATCTGGTTCCTTGAACATGACAATGAGTTCACTGTTCACTGGCCTCCACAGTCACCAGATCTCAATCCAATAGAGGATGTGGAGGAACAGGAGATTCTATCATGGATGTTAAGCCGTTCAGACAAATCTGCAGCAGCTGTGTCATGGAGATAAGGACCAACATCTCTGAGGGATGTTTCAGCACTGTTTTGAATTTAAGGCATGAAAAATGAAGGAGCTCTGACGACAAAAGAGGTGCAACCTGGTACTAGATTAACTAAAATAAGTAGCTGGTGAGTGTATGTTACATGGCTGAAATGCACCAAATGGACACAATGTGGTGTTCAAGTTCAATGATTGAAAAGCAGATGATCAAAACTCTAAAAAATGAGGTTGGATGTCAGTGTCCAACCAGATATGACAGAGCAGGAAGCACATGAGGTCATGAAAAGACAGAAACTGACTCAGCAGCAAAGGCTTTACTTTAAGAGAACTTTTAAAGGAGAACATCTCCTGCAGTGAAACACATTGAATCTCATGAATTTATCCTCTTGGCTTAAAAAAAGTGCTCAGTAATTTCATGCCATTCTCCCTGATCCAGATTCAGTCGTGGGAACACGTTTTTAAAAGTAAAAGCTCGACTCCTCTCTCCGTTCAGAATGTAATTGGCAGATTTACTATTTTTATCCGGTGTGAGTGGTTGGAGCTGTCAGAGATCAGCCGAGCAGTGAGGCCTTCAGGGTTCAGAACGGTTGGAGTGGGACGAGTTTGGTCTCGGTTTGTGTCTTCTCTGGATTAATTGGTGGTGAATTACTGATGGTGACTCACAGAGTGAGCGGAGATGATGTGGTGTCCTCGCTGTGAGTCATTAAACTGATTCTTTGTGTTATCAGACTGACACCAGAGTGAGAGCATCAGGAGGAATGCATTTACATATCGGGTGGATGTTTTTGTTCTTATGCTGTTGTGAATGACTGAAAATAAATCCACCTTCACAACTGCTGAGATGAAGCACTGCGATCAAACTGTACAATGGAAACTTGCAAAGATGACCTTATTGACCTTTATGGTGTTTGCATCAACTATAAATGTTAGTGTGGTTGTCCTCAAATGATCTTCTTCTGCATTTTCCCCCGTTGACTGTAGGTTTCTAATTTACGTTCATCCTTGTAGAAGCCTCCCTTTCCAACAACATCACCTCTATCGATATTCAGGTTTCTTTCTTTGAGTGTGTTACAGACATGTTTTGGGGTTTCTTTTCTTCTTTTCATTTACTCTGGAGCTGGCTACAAACTGGAGGTGGTAGCTCTTGCTTTTGTCAGAATTTGAATGCCGGTGGATAGGGCTGAACAATTTCAGGAAAAGATCTAATTGCGTTTTTTTCTGGCAGATATTGCGATTTCAAGTTGATTCACAATTTTCTTCAAATCAAGCTTCAGTGCAATATTCACTATGTTTACAGTATAGACAACAGTAAGGAAATCAATGATCAAAAGCACATAACACATTATTCATCATCTAATATTGATGATGATGATGATTACTTCTAACAGTAACATGTTACAGCCGTAACAGTCACATGTGAATCATTTCTGTACAAAGTTTTATAAAAACACTACAAAACAAGCCTCATGTTAAAGTCGTTATTCTTCATTTGTTCTTAAATTTTCACCACTCAGATACTAACAGAAGGCCTCAGACTGACATCAATCAAACCATCTGGTGTCGACATCAGTGATTTACAATCTGCAGTCTGAGCAGGTGAGGGAACACCTGTGTGCTGCTTTAAACTCCTCCAGAAATATTGAGGACAGGTCACCTCAGAGCTCCTCCACCATCCTGCAGCTCCTCAAACTCCTGCTCCACTGAGACCCTTCAGACGAGTCTCAGGGTCCGCTTTACCCCAAATCCACTTCAAAGACTTCCCAGCATACATCTGTGGTGGGTGGTGAGGGCTGGGGAGGGGCAGCAGAGAGTCACTCTGCTTTTATCTGAACATCTTTGAAGGCTCGATTCGCCCACAGCACCCCGCAGAGCACACACACACACACACACACACACACACACACAGATAGACTTTCTACACGGCTGCATCTGATCCACAACAAAATGAATCCTCCGAAGCTGAAAAATTAAGCCAATCTTGACGTGTCAAAACATGCAATTCCTTGAGTCTCCACTAGAGGCTGTCTACAGAAACTGTAGAAGTCCCATACACACTCCATATTAAAATGTCCCTTTTTTCAGCAGAAATTAACATGTTAAAAGTCTGGCTTAAATGGAGGACCAGCGCACATGTTCACATATCTCCAGGACTTTTTCCACAGTCTTCTCCTTTTGTTAGTTCGGGAATTTTCCGTCAAAAATAGTACCATCGTTCCCTCTTCCCGTATGACCTCTTCCATGTTGTGTGATGTTTTCTGGTTGTTGTTATGTTTCTTTCTCTTGGTTTTTGTTAGATCATGTTTGATCACGTGAGATTACTGTCTTGGAGGACTAGATTCTGGATCGGTGGTGGGACAGAATGGTTCTGTGTGTGGTGTGCTCTGTTGAGATTAGCGGAGCACACCACACACAGTACAATCAAAACTGTTCAATGCCTGATTTTGTATCTTCATGTGTGGGGTCTTGTGTCATGTGTTGACCTCACTTAAAGCTCCAGTGGCAAGAAACGCCAACCCCTTCAGCTGAGTCACCAACTGCCGTAACAGCAGCAGTGCCCCAGGAAGTCAGCTTGCATCGCCCCAACTACCAAACCAGCTTCCAAGCAGGGCTAAATGGGGACTTGAACTGACAACACTGCAGCATCGGAGTCTAAACCTGCGTTTCAGTTTGATAAATATAGATGTTAATTATTTACATAAATCAGGCATGGAAACAGTGGGTAATGGTAGCTAAAACGTGGGCTTCTCTTCAAACTTAACACTTCCAGTGCTTGTGTTTGAGATAGAAAAGAATAAAAACAAATGTTGATGCTGAACGTCAAACAGATGAGGCCAGAGAAACACCAGACAGAAAACAAAAGCTGTTGAACCTGGAGAGGATCCAGATACAAGGAGTTCAGGCGCTCTGCCAGCAGACAGCGAGGAGTCGACAGTTGCAGGTTCAACAGGAGACGACCATGTGAACATGATGCGGGGTGAGAACGCTCGCAGACAAGTGGGAGTCTTCACAATATGACAACCGGAGATGTTCTCCTCCATGTGTCTGCCAGTGAGCAGAGAAATCCCAGACAGTATGCAACAGTGTCTGCAGAGGAGAGAGAGGGAGAGCAAAGGAGGCCGGGAAATTCAATAAAAACATGTATGTGCTGCACATCAGCGGCCCCCAGCTTTTCTTTTTGCTGTAAAATGCAGGTTAGTAGTGTGTGAAGGGCTTTGGACAGACCAACATATGGAGCTAAATAACACATAATATACACAAACACATGACAACATCTTTCTGGATATCTCTACATTTCAAAAGTTTTGCAGTATTATGATATTTCAGATAATTTATGCTGCAGCTTATCTATAACATGCATATCTTACCTGTGTGCCTGCACCTGCAGGTTCATCTGGTGAAGAGGATGCCATTGAAATGCTGCGATACTGTGATGCGTTCATGTTCTTGTGTGGTATTGGCACTCATTGTTTCTTTTGGCAAGGGTGTTAAACTTAACAATCTGGCATTTTATACAGTTTTTATATATCAATAATTAAGCAAGAAGTTTCTAGATTTGCTTGTAAAAGATATCTTAGTCCTTAGCATCACTTTATTTACAGGTATTAAAAGAATACAGTGTAGAGAAGTGTTGAGTCGTGTCTATCAAAGTGCCCACGTTTCCTGAAGGCCAAGAAATTTGAAACTAAAAACAAGATCTGAGGTGAAAAAAAAAAGAAAATCTGAAATCAAAAGGAAAAGATTTGAGTTTGAAAATATTAATCAGAACAGAAAAAAATGACACATCACGTTAAACTAGGAAGCCCTCGGAGAACAAACCTCTGCCAAGGTAGCTCACTTACTGCTGTTATGTCTATAAACAATAGTTCAATGACAAAGTTACCATCATGATATGATTCATGACCCTAAAATACCCACACCTAGCACTCAGAATCATGTTGATATCATTATTAGTTAGACAATTACTGAGCAAAAATGATCGTTCGCTAATGGCAGTTATCTGGATCACAACCAAAATCTGATCATTTTTAAGCCGGGCCATTACCAACATCTCCTGAAATTTTCAGCAAAATCTGTCCAGTAGTTTTTGCATAATCTTGCTAATAAACAAACAAACATACGGCAACAAAAACATAACCTCCTTGGCAGAGGAAAAGACATTTCAGAGTAAAAAATCAAAATAAAATATTTCATTAAAATACTTACATAGCTGAATAGAAATATGTTTAAACTAAATAAAGTTCTCATACAAATATTTTCAATTCAATTAGTGTTTTCATTTTTTTAATTCAAGAACAAACATTGAAATTTCAGTTTCAAATTTTATGTTTTTAATCTTTTTTTTATTATTTTCAAACTACAACACTTTTGGCCTGGATTTGGCTCCACATAAGCATGTGTTAAAGACCACAGGCCGACCTGATAAACCTTTAAAAACTGTTTCAGTGTATTGGCAGGCTCTGTGAAGATTAATGTCCACCCTTATTTTAAATGTCTTGAGAAAAAAAGCGAATCATTTTTCTGAGCAGACTCTTTTTCCTCCATCCTCAGCGAGGGTTTGGTCACTTCAGCTCCTAATGGACCTCTGCATTGCTGCGACAAGTTAAAAAAAAAAAAGGCCCACGAGCTGCTGCCCTGATGCCAACATTCATTTACCGGGAAACGCCTGGAGCCATGTGACATGAAAACCACCAGCAGAGCTCTGGTGGGGGTGCAGAGGTGTCGGGGGTAACTGGAGGTGTTGGTTGGTGTCAGCTGATTTTACAGCGTCTCTGTTTTGAAGCTGCCGAGCTTCAGTTATAATTATCGCTGACAAACCACCAAAGTGCCCCCCCCATCTGATATGTATGCATTAGCTGCTGTTCATGGTACAGAGAGCACAGAGGACAGAGGAAGGAGGGTGTGCTGCCTTTGAACGGAGACCTTCATCATGTGTTAATTCAGCCTCCGGAGGAAGAAGCTCTCTGTGTCTGAGATCATGAAATAATCAAAGCTGAATGTCCTCAAACATGAAACGCAGATAAGGAGCCCCCCCACGTCCAAACTGATCCACATCAGCTTCAAAACCACAAACATGAAGGAGAACAGAGGAGAAGAAGTGGTGTATAATTCAGGGGACAGAGAGAGAGAGAGCTGCTCAAACATGTGAATGTCTACTCCTACAAATATCTGGGTACTGTCATGGACAACTTTTTTAAATGGTCTGATCAAGTTGACTTTCTCTGCAGCAAAGCATCTCAAAGACTGTTTGGTGTCAGGTGTGAAATCAGGTAGATTTTCTATAATGCCATCTTTGAATAACATCACATGCCCGATGGACAGTGCCATATATCCACCACGGAAATACGAGGTCTGTCAGAAAAGTTCCAGGACTGGTGTCACAAAAGATTTATTTCAAACCCAAACTTCAAACTAAAAGTTTTCCCCTTCAAAGTAATCCCAGCATGTCTACAAAGAGATACTGCGGCGTTTGCTTTGTTCAGTGCAGAGAAGAGGCGCGAGTCGTGGCAGGACAAGTCATGGCTGCTTCACCATGACAACGCGGCTGCTCACAATGCCCTGAACATCCGACAGTTCCTGGCCGAGAAGAACATCGTCGTGCTGGAGCAACCTCCCTACTCATCCGATCTGGCTTCGTGTGATTTTTCCTCAAGGGGGTCATCAAGGGGACCCGTTTTGAAGACATGGACGACATCAAAGAGGCTGTGATGACAGAGGATCCCGTAAGAATCCTCCAGGAGTGCATGAAAGCGTGGCAGAGAAGGATGGGAAAGTGCATTAGACTCCAGGGGGATTACTTCGAAGGGGAAAACTTGTAGTTTATAGTTTGGATTCTAAATAAATCTTTTGTGACACCAGTCCTGGAACTTTTCTGACAGACTTTGTATTTCACTAGTCTATCTGGAGCAGAGCCCATAGAAAATGTTTACAGGGGCAGAACCTTCAAAAACAACTGCAGCTGGTGATTGGACGATCGTTCTGCCAGTCACACTCTTCACAGACCAATCATATCAAGCCACGGTATGACGTAGCAGCTAGACCCTGTTGTTAGCCGTTAGCTTAAAGTACGTTTCAGTCCTTAGACTATCATCTTACATTAAATTATACCACACAGATAAATCATTTACCACTTACATGTGACATGAATCTTGTCAACAACAATCCCCACCGTCCCCAGTTTACCCTCCCGGTAAACTTCTGAGGAGAGCAGATTTTGCCAGGTATTGCTGAGTAACCTTGATGACCATACACTAACCAGCATCATCCAAGGAGGATTTCCGCATCTCTCCCAGTTTCCCAGCAGTGATCCCTTTGAGCTTTAAGTGACGTTCTTTTCTCTTGTTTTAAAGAAAAAATGAGTCAATTTCCGATAAAACCTATATTGTCGCATCCATGGAGACCGCTTCAGACGCCGCCATTGTTTTCAAACATGCAGTCACTTCCTGCTGTCGTCACGTCTTCAGTTTTCACATCTCTTCCCTGATTGGGCTGTCCAGCTCTTGGCTGTGAAGTCATAGGAGACTGGAGCTTGGCAAGATGGATCTGCGTGATTTCAGACAATGAATCAGGCAGGCCCATCTTGAGGGCGGCAGCTCTGTCTTTTTCTTTGGCTGTTGGCAACGCTTGTTTGCAGTCCAAATCTCACATTGTATCCTCAGCTTGAGTATAACTGGGACTTAAACCAGCCACCCATTCATGTCCTCACAGACTGAGCTCCTGCCTCGTACTTCCTGTCATTACGAGCTGTCCTGTCTGGATGTTGATGTTTGTTGTTTATGTTTTTATGCTCTGAGCCAGAAAATACCCTCAAGAAGCAATAAAGGTCTCATTCATTTATACTGGAGCTGTGGGTCACCTGGGGAATGAGGTTTACAATCCAGAGGAGAGGAAATGCCGCCAAAAGCACCCAAAGATAAATGAAGGTCAGCCTGAGAAGAGCGGAAACAGCAGCAGAGTTGTTTTCATGCTTGTTTGACTCCTGAACCCCGCAGGCACAAAATAATACACTCCACTTTATAGTCCTCTTGTGTGAACTGAGCTAGACCAAAATATAAAACAGTGTCCGGAGCAGATCTGCTGACCAAACCCTCGGTCACCGTGAATGTTGCAGCACTAATTAACTGTCTTAACACTAATGATTCGTCTGTTATTGAGATTTTATGGCTGTGTGTGTCTGCTTCAAGTTGATGGACCAGAATCCACTCTGCTGTGGACTTCACCCACCTCAGTTTCCACCAAAGGGTGTAGTCCAGTTTGATGGAGTTTGGGACAAAGTTATTTAATTTTCTCTGACAAATGTTGGGAAAAGTATTGAAATAATGACAAGGTAGCGTCCCACAGTTTTGGGCTATATTTGGGAAAAAAATAAGTCCTTAGTGGGGTCAGGGAAGTTGCTAAATCTAGCAACAAAATCATATGGAAACACTGGGTAGCAGGACTGCTCTGGGGGAACATGCAAATTTGATCGGCTGTTAGCATGACTTGGGGCGCTGTGCCGGCTAGAGGGAGAGAAACTCTGCAGCTCAATTTTAACAGCTGAGAACAAACATGGAGGCTGTGAGGACATTTTTTAACCTGTTTGCATTCACTAACAAGGAAGAGAGAAGCAGAGGGAGGATAAATAATTTTCCAGGACAATTCAAGCTTTTCCAGGACATTTTACTTTTTCCTTGACTGGAAAATTGATCAATCAATCATTTTCCAGGTTTTCCAGGTTGCACGGGAACCCTGTAGGGGATATGTTTATCGATTTGGCCTCAATGTTTTGACAGTTGTTGTCAATACACTTTGGGTAATGTTAACAATGGCACAGTTCAAAGTAGAAGCCAAACTACATGATGAAGCACATGATCCAAAGTTGAACTTAGGTCTACCATCTTTGAGGACTGGAATTTAAGTTTCTTAAGTTGTAGAATCATTTAAAACTCTTCCTTGTTCTTCTTCTTCTAATAAAAGTCTATGTTCACAATTTACGTGTATTGGGATACGTATCACATCATGAGGTTGCTAGAAATACCCAGCCCTAATTGCTGCAGAGTTGTTGGCTGCACGTCCATAGTACTCCTGTTCCATCACATCCCAAAGGGGCTCTATTGGATTGAGATCTGGTCACTGTGGAGGCTATTGGAGTGAACTGAGCATCAGAATAGGGGGAAAAAGTTGATTGATTGAATGTGGCATGGTTGTTGGTGCCAGAAAGACTGGTCTGGGTGTTCCAGAAACTGCTTATCTACTGGGATTTTCACTCACAACTATCTTTTGGGTTACAGAGAATTGTCTAAAAAAGGGAAAATATCCAGTGGGCAGCAGTTCTCAGGGTGAAAATACCTTGTTGATGCCAGACGTCAGAGACGAATGGTCAGGAAGGAATGCAGGAGACAATGTCTGTGTGCACAACACATACAATCTTGAAGCAGATGGACTACAGCAACGAAAGGATCACTCCTGTCTGCTAAGAGCAAGAAACTGAGGCCACAATCCTTACCAACTTCCTAAAACCAAACAGAAGATTGGACAATGTTGCCTGGTCTGCTGACACACTCAGATGATAGGGTCAGAAACTGGCGAAAACAACATGAAACCATGGATCCATCCTGCCTTGTATCAACAGTTCTGGCAGGTTGTGCCCCATAGTACCAACTGAGCATTGATTAAATGCCATGGCTTACCTGGGTATTGTTGCTAAGTGTATCCCTTCATGACCACAGTGTACCCATCTTCTCCATGTCCCAAAAATCTCCAACATGACAATGAGTTCACTGTACTCCAGAGGCCTCCACGGTCATCAGATCTCAATCCAAAAGAGCACCTTTAGGACGTAAAGGAACAGGAGATTCTCATTACGGAGGAGCAGCAGACCGTGTGATGCTATCATGGAGATATGGACCAAATCCCTGAGGAATGTTCCAGCACCTTGTTGAATTAAGGAGCTCTAAAGCCAAAGGAGGCCAACTTGACACTAGCAAGCTGGACCTATTAAAGTAACTGGTTAGGGTTCAATGCAATTATAACACACTATCACACAGCTGGCAAGTTGTCACCATCGAACTCACACCTTCAACCACAGATAGGGTATGGCTGGTTATGAACATGCAGCAAAGTCAAGATTTTTTGTGCCAAACTGTGAGGAGCCAAACTGGAATGGTTGGTGGAAACAGTCAAGGTGTGTTTGGGTTTAAAAAGAGGTGGCACAGTACATTTAATGATGACATTTTGGTTTCACTTTTCTACCAACAGGGGAGATTGACTTTCCGTGGTTTACAGCTGCATCGAGCCAAACCATGAATGCTTAGATCTTTAACTCTTGATATCATCAAATCCACGTATCTCCAAACTTTCTTTAATAGACCCGAAGCTGCACCCTGAGCTCATCTGTGTGGACTAAGTGATACCCAGAATATTTCTACGTCTCCACTCTTCCTCCAGTAAATCTCCCCAAAATGGTGAACATTAAATCAAGCTCCCCACCAAGGAGGGTCGAGTTCCCCAAAGTGGATCTCTGGCTCTGAGCCTGAGCATTTATATCGACGTCTTTGACTGACAAGCTGCTTTCCAAAAATCTGAGAGCAAATGAACTCCCTGCATCAGTGTGTGGAAATGCTCCAGAGCTGCAGCACTGCACCAAATAACCGACCTGCAACACGGAGGCTGATTAACCATGCAGGCTCTGATGTCACTGAAACACAAGTCAGAGAGGCCTCTGACTTTGAGAAGTTTCAGACTGACAACAGAGCTGCAGAGCAGCAGAGGCTCGATTCAGGGCCGGGACGAGGATTTTAATGACAGAGGTGTTCAAAATGTGGGGCCCTGGGTGTGTTGACCTGACAGAGTGCAGCCAGCTACAGAATACAACAGCTTAGATCACATCAGCATGATCGGTGACAATCACGTTTCCTCTGACATTAAAGGTCTTACATGAGAAATGCTTGAAACATCATCTGGCATAGAGCTGAACGATTTATCGTTTCCTGATTGAAATCACGATTCCAGACAACATGATCATGTGATCGCCGAAGCTGCAATTTTTTTGCAGTGCTCCTGACTGACCCAGGATCTGTTGTGTCAACTGTTTGCTTGTGGCAATGTTGTCACATGCCAGTGCTCATGTCCAAAACCATCAAAGGCTGACATGCTGGTTTTCTTGACAAAAAATCTTAAGACAGTCAAAAATGGCTCTTTTAGTTCTGCAGTTGTAATAACTGCTGTTGGTCAAGGACTTTAAAGAGTGTACATACATGTTTCTTGTTAATAAATACATTTGGAAGCAATTCTTACCTTTAGTTTCATCCTTGCCTTAGAGTAGTAGCTTTTTATGTTTGATGGTATGATATTATTTTCTGTCATGTTTGTAAATGTTACTGTAAACATAGTGAATATTGTATTGAAGCTTGATTTGAGAAAATCATGAATCGAATTGAGATCGCAATATCTGACTGAAAAAACTGCAATTACATCTTTTCCTAAAATCGTTCAGGCCTAATCTGGCAGGCCTTTAGATGTTTCAGGGCTAAAGTCAAAACAAAATTTCAGCTTGCTTCAAACCAAATGTATCAGCTGATTGATTAAAGGACATCCATCCATTTTTTCAGCCTATCTGGAGCCCAGCTGTGAAGGCAGCAGGCCAGACAGGTCAAGTCAGACTGAACTCTCCTCAGCAACATGTTCAAGCTCGTCCCGAGGCGTACTCAGGCCAGATAAGGTATAGCATGTTCTGGGTCTACCTCAGGGTCTCCTCCCAACAAGGCATGCCTGGAAACTCCACAGGGAGTCGACCAAGGGGCATCCTAATTAGATACTCAAACCACCTCAACCAGCTCTTTTTAAGCAGAGTTCAAAACCAGTTTCTGTTGATGGGGATCAGCAGGTCCAAGTTTCCCTCTTTGACTGCCCAATCTGCATAGCACCCACAGGCCAAGTGTATCCACAGGGTGGCATCTCCATGTCGTTTTTTTCAAGCTGAGTCTAATTGGGCCCCATGGAGGGTTGCTGCGGTTTTCAATGCTTGTGTCCAAAATTGCTGGATCATGGGGTTTTAACCAACAGCTCTTGGCCTGGACCCTCCCCCCATAACCAATTTGCCCTGGGAGACCCAACCGGGGGCCTGTGCCCCACACAACACAGCCCCATCACAGGCTCACACAAACCACTCTACCAGGGTAAAGTGGGGATTCCTGGAGGGTTAACTCAGTTTTTTTTTAATAAAATGGGTCTTGATGTGTTTCAAGGATCAAATAAAAACATTTAGTATGAACTATTTATTTTCCTGCATTCTGAAAAAACATATTGAATACATTTGGCCACTTGCAGCATCACTTACACTATTACACAGACGATCCTACATACCAGTATATTCTAGTTCTTCATAAGATTATAAGATATCATCATATGGCACACCCCGAGGGACCAACGTCAGCTGGGACAGGCTCCCTCCCCCCACTAGATATACAAAATAATTTATAACTAGTAAGCACTCAAGAGCACAAACATCAGCCAAGGTAGCTCACATATTGATGTTACATCTATAAGCAATAGCTCCATGATAAAATTACCATCATGATATGATTCATGACCCTGAAAACCCACACCTAGCACTTGGAATCATGTTGATATCATTATTAGTTAGACAATTATTGAGCAAAACCATCTTTCACAAATGGAGGTTATCTGGACCACCACCAAAATCTGATCATTTTTAAGCTGGGTCATTACCAACATCTCTTGAAATTTTCAGCAAAATCTGTCCAGTAGTTTTTGTGCAATCTTGCAAACAAACAAACAAACGCCCGCAGAAACATAACCTCCTTGGCGGGGGTAACAATTAGGTCAAATGTGTGCAGATCTACAAAAGGAAAACAGTGAAGATGTCATCAAATCAAAACTTCAATCCCAAAGCCTTTTGTATTTGCAAATGTATTTGGCAGTAAATACAATTCTGATTCTGATTCTGATTTGAGTGATTTACTCGCTTCACACTTCGAAACTTCTGCTGGGCTTTCATTATTCACCAAACTTTTGTCAGCTCATAAATCAAAAGTTTTCCTGTGTGTACATTATTTGGCTTTATTTCTCAACAATGGCTCCAAAAGTTCTCATATACTGCATTTTTATTTATGAGTGAATGACAAACCAGTCTTAGAGCAGTTTTAGTCAGATCATCACCTCTCTTTGGGCTAACTCTGACAGATTCCCGGGGTGGTTCACCTCGCATCGATCAGCGTCTGCCTGCTTCAGAGTATTGACCCTGACTGGACTGGATATGGATCTGAGGATGATCAATGATAGATCAGATACTTTCACTCCCTCTCTGCAGATATGATAGTTTTTTTCTTTGCAGTATCGATCTCCTCCTCTGATACCTCATCATCCATCAAATCATGCTCTCTCATTGATTTTCTTTTCCAAGCCCAGATATGAAGAAGTTTCAATTTACAGTCTGAATCTTTTAATGAAATCTGATGTTTCTTCAGAGTTTGGAAGTTTGGGGGTATTTTAACTGATGTGGCAAATCCAGGAGAGCGAAACCAAATATTAATCAACATTAATCTTCTCTTTACTATTACATAATGAAAATGTTTGAGTTTTAAGTCCAAGTGGTAGTGACTATAGCTTATTATGGTCTCAACTGCAGGAAAAGAAGCTTTAAATGGGACTAATAATAGAAATCAAGACTACACATTACAAAAAGTGTTAATTATTGGGCAGTAAAAGGCTGGTATAGACAAGTTATGATCTGTAATAACAGGTGATTAAAGTAATCTCAAAAAACTTCAATTCCAGTGAAGTTAAGACATTGTGGAAAACGTAAAGAAAATGAAATCTTATATTCAATGGAAAACACTACAAAGACAAGCTGGGACAGGGGCATGTTGACCACTATGTTACACCATCTTTTACTTAACAACACTCAATAAGTGAACTGAGGACAATTACTGTTGAAGCTTTGTAGGAGGAGTTCTTTCTTATAGTCTTGCTTGATATAAGACTTTAGTTGCAGTCCGGGGTCTCTGTTGTCATATTTTGTGCTTCATTATGCTCCACACATTCTCAATAGGAGACAAGTGTGGACTGCAGCAGGTCAGTCTAGTCCCTGCACTCTTTCACTCTGAAGCCATGCTGTTGTAACTCGAGCAGAATGTGCCTTCGTTGTCCCTGAAATAAGCAGGGACGTCCCTGAAAAAGATGGATGGCAGCATGTTGCTCCTCTGAAATGTGGACTCAGACCACAGCAGACTTTTCCACTTTGCCTCCATCTCAGATGAGGTTTCTGGGTGTTGCTGATATATGGCTTTGCCTTTGCATGGCAGAGTTTGAACTTGACCTTGTAGATGAAGTGTTCCTGAGCCCATGTGGTGATATCCTTTACAGAATGATGCTCGTTTATAATGCAGTGCAGAATGAAGGATCAAAGGTCATGGGCATTCAATGTTGGTTTTCAGCCTTGCTGCTTATGTGCAGAGATTTGTCTGGATTCTCTGATTCTTTTGATGATATTGTGGACCGAAGATGATAAAATTCCTTAATTCCTTGCAATTGTACCCTGAGAAACTTTGGAATTTTTGCTCACACTGTTGTTCACGAAGTGGTGAACCTTGCTCCATCCTTGCTTGGTAAATTTTTGTTTCTGACCAGTTATGGTTAAAATATATGCTCACCCGGCGGCACGGTGGCGCAGCAGGTAGTGCACGTGCCTCGCAGTAAGAAGGTCGCCGGTTTGATTCCCGGGTCTGACATGTTCTTCCCGTGCATACGTGGGTTCTCTCTGTGAACACCGGCTTCCTCCCACAGACCAAAAACATGCTCATTAGGTTAATTGGTCACTCTAAATTGCCCTTAGGTATGAGTGTGAGTGTGAATGGTTGTCTGTCTCTATATGTTGCCCTGTAATTGACTGGCAACTGGTTCAGGGTGTACCCCGCCTCCCGCCCAATGACAGCTGGGATAGGCTCCAGCACCCTGCAACCCTGAAAGGGATAGTCGGTATAGAAAATTAATGAATGAATGAATATATGCTCACCAAATCTTTATTCAACCACTTTCTTATCTCCATACACACAATGCCAAATTAACTTACTGTGCTGTTTTCTTTTTACCTGCAACTTTGGCCTGGGAGTAAATTTTGGACCACAAATCCACAAAAAAGTTGAATTTGATGACGTTCTGGCGGACAAATGGGAAAATTAAGGGGGCCTGATATGGCCCTGGACCGCCAGATAATTACTGCTGTACAGGGTCTTGTAAAAACATCAACCTCATTCATTAAAATAAACCTCTCATTTAGCAAAACACACAATCATTATTTATTTATTGTTCAGTTTGATCCCAGACGATTTAATGACCCATCAGCAAATCTGTTTTTATATCAACACACACATGCTGAGCATCTTTGAAGTCCAGTAGTGGATGTGTTGGGGGGGGCTGTCATCTCATGAAGTATTCATGTAGCATGTCAAGCATGTGTGCCGGTGTGTGTGTTCACGGCTGCTGAGTGTCGACATGAGGAGTGGGCGGAGCTTTGAAGAGGAGGAGGTGAGAGAGGGAGGGAGCGAGGGAAGGTGAGGGAGGCAGACGGACCGACAAACGGACAGACAGACGAAGGGAGGGGGGGAGGCTGGAGCATCGCCAGCGTCTCCCAGCAACAACAGCATCGAGAGGCAAGAATCCAGCCGCTCCTCATTCACTCCTTTATTTCTACCTCTAATCCTTTATTCCTCCACCTCCTACTCTGCTGCTGCCTCCCTTCATCCCTCCCTCGCTCGCCCGCTCTCTCTCCTGGAGTCAGAGGAGGAGGAGGAGGGAGGGGTGGAGAGGAAGAGCATTGCGATACTGCAGGAACAGACTGGAGAGCTACAGGAGAGAAGAGGGTGGGATAAGGAGGAAAAAAGGAGAATTAGGGGTGAAAGAAATGGACAATGGGGGAAAGATTTGAAGGGAAAATATGAGGATAATGGTGGGAAAAATGGGGTAAAGTGATTAAAGAAGGTGAAGTGAAAGAAAAGGGGCGGAAAAGTGCAGGAGGACAAGAGAGAGGAAAGGATGAAGTAAGGGAGGAAAAGAGGGAAAGGGGTCAAAAACTGCAGGAAGAATTGGAGGACCAAAGCAAAGATAAAGACAAAAAAAGAGGCAAAGAAGAAACAAGAGAACATGGAGAAATCTGAATTAGGAGAAACTTAAAAATGAAGAACATCTCTAGATCGACAAGCCACACGGACTATCCTATCATCTTCATCTTTTTATCGGACCATGCCACGACAGAAAGTCCACTTATTTTGCGCTCAAAACTTCCAGCCGCTTGGATGGACCCTGATCTTCCAGACCTCATGTCAGAGATGAAACTGGAGGCTCTGATTGATGTACAGGCGGATGGATGGTTCACTGATGTGTGAAGGATAAAGTGATAGCTGCCGTCACTTTGGTTGACGAATGACTGAAACCTGTTGGAGTATCACCAGTGGATTCCCAGGGGAGTTTGGTGGAAAGGGAGAGGCTTCTTTGCAGATCAATGAGGTCTGTTTATAGGTGTTTTATGGCCAAATGTGGATGGATTAATACGTCATTTATGGAAGTATTAAAGTCTCGTGGAACACTTTTCTAGAGGGTAGTAACCAAGGATGACCCGGAGAAGATGACACCAGAAGTTTAGCATCTGAATGAGAAAACATTTCATAGATGCAAATCACCAAGTTCTCACTTCTCAAAGGACAATGGCGTTATGAGGCTAACAAAAGCTGGACAATCCTGGATGACTTTTGCAACATGGCTTCTCAGAAAAGATAAATTAATCCAAGTGACGGTTTATTTATAAAGCCTTTTTGATCGATGAGAAACCTCCAGCATGTTTAATGAACTTTTGAGACATTACTTGAGTTTCTCAGACTATTATTCTCGTGATAAAAAGAGAAAATGGGACAGAGATTTTAGTGTCTTTCAAGAATCAACGTAGACCTTCCAACGGTTTGATTTGATCAAACAATGAAACAAAAGCCTCCAAAATGCACACATTTCTTTGTTTTTTGGGAGGGTAAAAATGAAGAATGAAGGACTAACATCTGAACCCAACCATCATCGTCTGATACCTGAAGTGTTACATTCAATTAAGTTTAACTGAAGTAAGAAGGAGCCATATGGAATCTACTAAATATATCGCTTTGCAGATGATAAGCAGAATTACTTGTGAAAGAAGGGCCAGTTTAAAGATCTGTATGGGTTAAAGTTTTAAGACCCAAACAAAGCATGAGATCTCTGGATTCTTGATCTTTTACATAAGTTTGGAGATCCCATGGGTGGTAAATCCTCTCGGAGGTACTGCTCTCTGGACATCCAGCTAAACTGATTCTGAAAACTTTGTCGTTTCTGTACTCTGGTTCACGTTAAGGATCGTCACAATGTCTCTCTGTGGATCACATGTTTGACCTCTGAGCGTGGATGAGATATCTCTGATAATTCTCAATGTCTTTTGGATAAAAACCAGTTCTTTAGGATGATGAATGAGGTTGAGAGACAGTTTGGATCTGGTTCCTCTTCAAGGCGGAGAACTTTGAGCTGATAATGGATTGGAAGGAACTGTAAGTATTCCTCCTTTCTTGTAATGTTTTTGATAATTTTGGTGTTTTATTTTGAAAGTTAACTTTTTTAAGCAGTTGGTGGATCTTGAACTTTGTTGTGATCTCAAGACTTTTCCTTTAAAGGTTGGTGCAAAAAGAGGACACTGAATGAATTTTGTTGAGGCTCAGATTAAAGTTACATTTCTTGAAGCATTCCTGAACATCAGAACCAACTAAAGAAGAGTAGTTAAACACTTCTGCATGAGCACAAAAGAAAAACTTAATTAATTTACCAAGAAAGTTATGTTTTAGCTGGGGTTTGTTTCTTTCTGATTTTCTGCCTGTCTATCCATATCTCAACAGATTTTGATGAAATTTTCAGGGAATGTTGGTCATGGCACAAGAATGAAATGATTAGATTTTCATGGTTATCTAAATGTGGATGCAGATCAACATTTTCCAGAATAACTCAAAAAAATACCATAAATGCCTTAGTGGAGGTGTGTGCTCTCTTAGGGCCCTCAGAACCACGGAATTGGACTTCACAGAAATAGCTAACATGTTATGTAAAAGCTTTTTTTTTCCGAAATAAAAAGGAACGTATCTCTCAAGAAAATACTCCGAGGTGGTCAATAAGGCTGGGGACAATGCACGCTTGACTTCCGCTCTCCCTCCTCCTCTCTCAGTAACTATGCAAACATGTAGAAGCGGCCGCCTGAGACACCGGCTAAGTTGGCAAAGAAGCTACGAAACTCCCGGCTGACTCCAAAGTACAGGGCAGAGCAGTTTCCCAACAATTATTATGTATCAGGCAATCAAATGTTCTGCAAATTTGGTCAACATACTGTTGACTGGACCTGTAAAGATACATGTGAGGACCACCTGAAGAGTGAGTGGTTGTATTTCATTACTTTTTACTGTGTCTCAGGGTTAAATTTGCGTAAAAAAGTAAAAACTGAATTCTCAAAAATTAGAATGGAAAAAAAACGGAATATGGGAAAAACTTGAAAAAAACAGCACAGATTTTATAGTGCCCTACTCTCTGACCAGTTCTAGTAGGTCTAGTAGATTAAAATCTCCACATGAAATCAGTAGAATCAAAAAGTTTCTTTTCTTTTTTTTTTAAATATTTTATCTTGCAGTTTTCAGTTATGCAGTAACATTACAACTTATTCCCACTAAACTCAGTGAGTAATAAGGTAAGGGAATAACAACAGTAACTAAATAAACAAACAGATAAGGTACATAATGGATATAATAAAGAGAAAGCAAATAATAACAAATTAATTTGAAGGAAACAAATACACACATTACATTGTGACACATGTCCCAAATATGTCTCAATCATTGTACCTGAATGTTAGTGTTGGTTTATTGTCAGACCAGTTCAAAGTTCAATAGCCAGACCAAGTCCACGGTGGGTAAGGGTAATGTTTCTATATATTCAATAAAAGGCTGCCAGATCTTTCAAAAGGTATCATATTTGTTACATTACAAACCTAGATCGCCAACAACTGGCCTGGCATGCACACTACAGCGTTCACATTGTCTCCGTGTGA
This sequence comes from Cetoscarus ocellatus, assembly GCA_037902135.1. Lineage (NCBI taxonomy): Eukaryota > Metazoa > Chordata > Actinopteri > Labriformes > Labridae > Cetoscarus > Cetoscarus ocellatus. The sequence continues at coordinate 28,821 of JBAMNC010001700.1, read as the reverse complement.
ACGCAGAGTGCTTTTGAAAACGCAAAGGAAAAACCGTTCTCTTTCTGGTGACAACGTTGTCGTGGAAACGGGGGCCTGAATCAGGTGGATCCACCTGCAAGGTTAATGCAAACTACCCAGAATTTTAAATTTGCAGGGCGGTTCGTCACAGTGATTCACTGAGCAGCTTCCCAAAACTGATGTCAGCAGAATCATTACTCCTGTGTCATCAATAAAATTATACTAAGTTGATGACGTGGCCTTTAAAAAAATAAGAGATCCACACCTCAAAGCTCCAGTTTGAGCATCTCATTCAGCAACAAGTGACATTTCCAGCCAAACTGCTCTTTATCAGAGAAAGTAGACTTGTTGCTGAGTAAAATCTTCAAATGGGAGCTCTCTGGTGTGCGGACAGCTTTGATTTGTCATGTGTGGATCGAGCACCCGCTGAGAGATGTGCGAGTTGTTTCTGATTTGTCTCTGTGTGGTCCTTGCTGCTGAAATGGGCCACAGCTGCTGCTGCTGTCTCTCTTTTGCTCTTGGCAGCTTTTATAAAATGACCGATCATTTTCTTTTCGAGCTGCTACATTTTTTCAGTATTGCAAGAGGCAAAAATAATGGAGACTGAATAGTTTTATGCATGTGGTATTGTACCAAAACCATGACTATGTGAGACGTAAAACTGTGAAATAAAGAAGAGATAACCAGGTGGAGTCGAAATGAAACCACAGTGAGTTCATTCCTGGAGCAAAGGGACTCTTAACTTTAATATGCTGCTGTAAAATAACACACTCTGTCATCTTTAACTGGAACAAAAGCTTCACTCTGTTCAAAGCAGGGCTCAGCTCCCTCCATCACCCTCCGAGGTCTCTTTTTCTTCAAGGATGGAGGTTTATTACAGTCAAGATTAACCCTTTAAATCCTGCTGCTTTGAACAGACTCCTTCTGTTTGTGCGTCACAAAACCTGTTTGACTGCTCAATTATGCTCACAAGCCAATTAAGTACAGTGTGCTAATTCTGGGTTGGACCCCCTTTTGTCTTCAGAACTGATTCTGACAGACTCAACAAGTTGCAACAAGGCAGTTATACCATTAGAGAAACTTTCACTGAGGTGACAAGGGCAAAGCAAATGTCTGGGTTAACAGGAAGAAAATTTCAGGTAATCCGAGTTTTCATGTTCTTCAGGTGGGCTTCTAGTTTATGTAAGTGACTGGTTTCACCTGGCTTCATAGATTTGAACGATTGTGCATCGTGGACATAAAATGAAGTTTAAAGGGATACACCAACATTTTTTTTTCTATTCCTGTCTTGCCTCACTCCCGAGTCCATGACAAGCAGATAGACGCCATTCTTTTGACTGTGCTGCAGTAACAAGGAGGAGACAGGCAGAGCTCGCCCACCGCTAATTAGCATAGCTCAAACACTGGGAGTCAATGGGTAATGTTAGCCTGCCTGTGCCTACAGTCGTCAGATAAACTCTTTAACTCTAAATTGTCCTGTGTGCTTGTTGTGATGTTATGTTACGTTATCTTCTACTAGGCTTTGTTTTGTTGACCTACTTACAAGCATGTCCACAGTGGTTTGAGCTAGAGATGTGATGTTTGTGAACGAGTTGAGTCTTCGAACTACTCTTTTAATTGAAAAATGAGAACCGATTCGCAGTTGTGAGCGAGCTGTTCTTAAATGCAAACAAGCGGCTCAATCACAGCTGCATTTGATTCTCATCGTTCACTTAAAAGAGCTGTTCAAAAGGCTTAACTCGTCCACGAATGTCACATCTCAAACCACCACAGAAGTAGGCCACCAAAACAAAGCTTCTGTTTACGAGTAGATGAAGATTATAAAACATAGCATTACGCTGTTAAAAAAAAAGAGTTACAACAAGAACACAGGACCGTTTAGAGTTCAAGATGACTGTCGGCAGAGGCAAGCTAACACTTCCCATTGACTCCCAGTGTTTGAGCTAAGCTAATTAGCTATGGGCGAGCTCTGTCCGTCTCTTCCTTGTTACTGCACGCAGAGTCGAAAGAACGGTGTCCATTTCCTTGTCATGGACTCAGGAGTGAGGCAAGATACAAAAAGGAAGAAAAAAGTTGGTGTACCCCTTCAAGAGGAAGAAAATTTCAGGTCATTCAGATTTTCATGTCCTTTAAGTTGGCTTCTGAAACTCATTGTTTCACCTGGCTTGACAGATTTGAATGATTGTGCATCATGGACATAATTAAATTTAATGGAGTGTTTCCTCATGATAGAAAGAGAAGAAAACTCGACACAGTTGAGTAACGCTGTAGCTACATTTGGTGTGCACAGAGTGGGCTGTTTAAGAAGTGGTAAAATCACAAAAAAAGGCAAACTTCATTCACACAGCACAGGGAGGTGAACAGTGAAGAGCCAGAGCACTCTCTGAATCTGTGTTTGTGTGTTTTCATCCCGCAGGGCAGCCCAGAAGCTCAGCCTGTCCCGCAGGAAGAAGTCCCAGTCAGGCCCCACCTCCCCGCCCAGCGAGGCCACAGGACACCAGCTGTACACCGGGGGCTTTAGTGGGGCCCTGCAGCTCTCGCCACCCGCCATCCCACCATGCCTCCTCAGGGCAGGGTCAAAGGTCAAGGACACGCCGGGGATGGGGAAGGTAAGACGTCACATGTTGGCCTGAGTGTTTAGCTGCAGATCGGCTGATTCTCAGGCTCAAAGAATCTCATGAATACAGTCTTTGACGCCAAGGAGAGGGGCAGGTTGTGGGAACTGACTGTGGGCGAGGTGTTTGAGGGGTGGGCAGGGTCAAAGGGTCAGCTGGATGAAAGAACTTCCTGTGTGAGTCTGGAGGAGCTGATTGGTCAAAGAGTTTTTGTGTTCAGAAACAAATAACAATCTGATTCAGTCTCTCAGATGTTGAACTTTGACATCACTCTGGTGAAGGTCTAATGATATTTTTTCCAGATTAAAACCACAACAAATACAATAAAAGCCCAAAACTGGGTCTTTTCTTTTCTTAGATTCAGTTCAAATGAGTGCACTTTTTGTCCTTAACCCCACTATCTGTATTTTCCTCCTCTACAAAATGTTTACTGTGAGGCCGAGCAGATCGAATCATTAATGAGGGAGAGTTCAACCCAGGTCCTCTCCCTCTTCACTCACTTTACTTTTCTGAAATATAGAATCTGAAGCTCGGCTGTGATTAAAACCACAAAGTTCATTCAGAGTTCTCAGAACATCAAATGACACAGATCAGCTTTTAAGTTTGTTGTCATTTTATCAGTTGGAGACGGAAGAGAAGATAATTGAGCAGATTGCATGGTCTGGGAGACGAGAGAGATAAAACTGTGACGGGGAGGTCTGAAGGACAAATGTGAAGAAAAACACCAAAAATATTCAGTTGATTTTTTAGGAAAGGGTAAATTTGGGAAAAAATAATGGAGTATTATTTAGAAGCATGGTTTGTAAAATCAGCCACCAGGGGGCTCTCAATCAAAACATCACAAAAGATGACATGTAGGAATAAGGTTGTCACTGTACCAGAATAGACCTTTAGTTGGCTCTCTGATTAGTGCACTGACCAACCAATCAGAATCAAAGAAGTCCCTCTCATAGCAACCGTTGCCAGGTCACACCTGTCAGCCAGTCATCTGCATACTCCTGCTACTGTGTACTGTAGTATTAAAGGTATATATTGCGTACTGTATTTAGAGGTAGTATGTAGTATGACAGCCAAACAACTGTTATTTTGTTGTATGCTTCACCTCGCCAAGCCGATTCTTCATCTTCTTTTTGTTTCCTGGCGAATGGTGAATGGCGTATAAAGCTCATTACTGCCACCTACTGGGCTAAAGTTTGGATCAGAGCAACTTTTCCTACAATACAAAAACTATATTTAACACATATTTAAAAATCACATTTCTTTCCATCATGCAAGTAAAGCTAAGTGATTCTCTCCCCAACCCAATAATTTAGCTGACTTCTGTTTCATTTCATGAAAATAAAAGTGAACAATAGCTTAGCTTACAGCAAGTGCTGTGAAATTAAAGTCCATTAATGGACAAAAAGAAGTCTAATAAGTAATTTATTGGGGTTTTTTTTATGATTTTCACCACTGAACATACAAATAAGAAATTTGTAACAGTTACGTTATGGTTCACATTTTTCAATGTACTGTGTATGACAGGCTTTACCATTAAATAGATGTAACAGAATCAATGCTAATGCTTGTATTGCTAAGGCTGGCTGTCTGCCATTTTGACCCCTGACCTGTTGGTGCTTTGCATTATGGGTAACAGCGCACAAGGCAAACTAGTCTGATGCATGCTTCTTGCTTTCCCCAAACTAGCATGACATCTGAGTATTTTTGGGCATGCTGCTGATTTTGCTGATCTTTCCATACTTTGAACTAAATTTTGGCTAAATGAGAACACACTTCAAGTGGAATATGCAGTTTTAAAAATGACCAATGCAGTGTTAACTTTGACGGCATTTTTTTAAATTTAGTTTTAATTATAGTCTTTTGCCTAAAATATCTTTTAGTTTTAGTCATAATTTAGTCATCTTAATTGTTTCAATTTTAGTCTAGTTTTAATTGATGAAATTTCACAATATTTAAGTCGACTAAAACATTAAGTGTAAAGTGTAAGGCATTTGTTATGTTTCCTTGATTTTCTGACGTCATGTTTTACACTTGGATAAAATGAAACATCTAATAACCCTTTACTGAATGCTAGTAAAGTCTGAATGTATAAATGAACAGAAACAAATTGAACTTTTGTGTGAAATGCAGTCACCTTTATTTAGGCTACCTGGCAGAGCATCTCAGTTACAATACCAGAACTGACAACAAACAGTGAACCTGCTCTACATGAATATATCAATTCATAAAGAGAGGAGCTCTGATTGGATCGCTCCACAACTTATCCCACCACCACCAAGCTAAGGCAGCTGTGATTGGATGTCCCTCTTAACTCATCCAAACTTTCCACACAACCAAAGTAGCTGTGATTGGATATATTCCTAACTTGTCCCTACTTTCTACATGATGAAACTCGTCTGAATGGGTTAAGTCTCTGTCAATTTTTATCTGTTGATGAAAATGTCAGTTAATTCAGTTTTAGTTTTTATCCACATGCACTTGTTTTTATAAGTTACTGTCTAGTTTTCGTCAGGGGAAAATGGTTGTTGACGAAAATAATTTAGTCAACAAAATTAACACTGAAACAAACCTCAAAAGTTCCTAAGAAAGCTTCAGAATATTAGCACACATGCGAAGATTGCCTTAAGCTGGATAAGAAGGGGTCTTTATCCATGTTATCCTGGGGCCTTTAAATGATTAAAACCACCCCTGTAAGTTTGAGAAGCTTTCTGTTGACTCAGAACTCTAAAAAGTCTTCTATGTGGACTTCCTGTCTCCAGGTCAGGGTGATGGTCCGGATCTGTTCGGTCCACAGCAACGAATCATCCGAATCAATGTCACTCCTGAAAATCGACGGCAGGAAGAAGCAGCTGACTCTCTGCGAGACAGCGTCGGGAGGAAACTCCTCCTCTTCCTCCTCCTCCTCTCAGAGAAGATCCTCCTCCTCTTCCTCCTCCTCGGCTCCAAAGACGTTCACGTTTGACGCCGTCTTCACGCAGGATGCTTCACAGGTTGATTTTCACTGATACATGATTATATTTCCATGTAACTTGATTTTAACATTTAAGTTAATACTGTAAAAAGGAGACTTGTGTCAACAACAATAATCTGACCTCCATCCTGGTAGGCTGAGTTGTGTTCGGGGACGGTTGCCGAGGTGATCCAGTCGGTTGTTAATGGCGCAGATGGATGCATCTTCTGCTTCGGACATGCTAACCTGGGTATGTATACGCCTAAATGCATGTGCACTTAGCAATGTAGGGTTACTTCATAGCTGTGCTGACTCCGCCCCTTAGGTAAGACGTACACCATGATTGGTCGGGACTGCTCCACCCAGAGTCTGGGCGTGGCCCCCACAGCGATCTCGTGGCTCTTTAAGGTGATTGAGGAGCGGAGGGAGAAGTCCGGAGCTCGCTTCTCCATCAGAGTGTCCGCTGTGGAGATCTCCGGCCGGGAGGAGACGCTCACTGACCTCTTACATGGACTCTCTGCTTCCTCAGTGGGGGGCCAACATGAGGCCCCGGGCCCTGCTGTGTTACTGAGAGAAGACCCCCTCTGTGGATCCCAGGTAGGAAAATATCCACAGGTTCTCAACTACACTGGAATAAACTGTCCATTCTAGGTTGGTATTAGGGCTGCATGATTTTAGGAAAAGATCTAATTGAGATTTTTCTGGCAGATATTGTGATTTCAATTCAATTCACGATTTTCCTCAAATCAAGCTTTAGTGCAATATTCACTATGTTTACAGTATAGACAACAGTCAGGAAATCAATGATCAAAGCGCATAATACATTATTTATCATCTAATATTGATGATAACTAATCTGTTGTCATTATTTAAGGGATACTCCAACTTCTACTTCTAAACAGAGGCTTTGTGTTGTTGACCTGCTTACCAGCACTTCTGTAAATGCAAATTGCTGCAAATTTGTAAAATAGTTGACACAACAGATCTTGGGTCAGTCAGGAGCGCTGCAAAAAAACTGTAGCTTTGGTGATCACATGATTGCGTTGTCTGAAATTGTGAATTCAACCCGAAAACGATAAATCCCGATAAATCCCAGTTGGTATTGTTGGCTGGTTTCTCACACTGTCTTCACACTGCCTTCACCAGCCAGCTTCACCACCATATGTATGCCAACAAAAACAGGTTGTCCCTTAGACAGTGCTCTTACACAGTTTTAGTTTTTCCCATATTCCGTTTTTTTCCGTTTGGTCCATTAAAGCTATTAAATTTTGGTGGTGATCCAGATATTTATCTGGATGTTAAAAATTCCCAAAGTTTCAAAAAAAGTCCCATAGCTTAACATTGGGCCAAATTTTAAAAAATCAGATCTCTGACATTTCTTGGTGGACTCACTTCAAATTTCACAAGATAATATGAGGTCTATGTTTCTATTATCAATGTAAATTTCAGCTGGATCTGATCCAGACTGACATCACAAAAATACATTGAACTTTATAATGGGAAATCCCATTCATTTCCCCTCGGCTGTTTGTGAGGGTTTCACCCCCTTTACTTCATTATGGGAATTGTAGTTTATTTGCAAACTGACGTCAGCGTTTTCAAGCCTATGTGGAAAAGCCACTGCTGTAACTGACCTGCTTGGCGGAGGTTTGCACTCTGAGAGCTTTTCTAGTTCACATTGTCTTTGTTTATTGATAAAGTAAATTACTAACACTTATTTCTGAGCGCATTCTTACTTAACAGCATTTTTTTAACACCTTCCTTAAAGTTCTGCACAGCAAAAGATGTAAAAATTAGAATTTTGGGCATTAATAGCACCTTTAATCCCTCCGACCCCCAAACCAACACCATCAGCAGTAATCAGTGGACATGATTTTTTGGTCCATGTCGCCCAGCCCTACCTCCTACACAGCTCCCTTCTCTTCCTCTCCTCCACTCTGACCTCCACTTCACCCTGGGGACATCTCTTCTGTCCACCTCCATCCAATTAGTCGTGACCTTCCTTCTCTCTCACCCTGACCCCTGCTGTTTTATCTCCCCTGGGCTCCTCCTGTACGACACTTTTTAACGTCATATCTCTTTAAGGCTCTTTTTTCCACTTTTCCCTCCCATCCTTCTTTTTTCCTTTATCAAACCTCATTCTGTCTCGTTTCTCCTGTTATCGTCTCTCACGGTTTTATCTTGGGAAACTTGTCTGTCACGTCGTTTTCTTTTTGAGTCAGACTCCTTTGTGAACCCACAGTGACTTCTTCTATCTAGTTGACTTTGTAGCAACATTTCTGTCTTTCTTTAAAGCCCACATGTTGTTTTATGTGGTCTAAAAGCAGCACGGTGATGGAAGACTATCACTGTACAGCTTATACTATCAGGCATTACAATTTCTGCACAGCTTCACATCATACGTTTAGAATTTTAAATTGTGGTATTGGATGGTTTGATTCTCACTGTCCAAGTTAAAAGCTCTTTTTAATGTTGTGCCCTGTGATTGGCTGGTGTCCAGTCAAGGGTGTTCGATGAACGTCAATAAGCCAGTGTCATCTGATGCGGCTAATACTGTAACAATCTGGCCTTATCAGAAATAATAGAAGAACTGCTACAAAACCATGAAGGCTAATTTATGCTTGCCAACAACAATTAGCCAGTGCCAACCAACTAAACTGAAAAATACATATCATACTAAGTTGATAAATGAGCAATGATTTTAGCAAACTAAAAAAAAACACTTTTGACTGTTTAACTCAAAAATATTTCCAAGAGAAAGACGTGGACTCAAAACACATCAACAAACTCTTGAAAATAAATAAAAATTGCTCAGTCCCACAAATGAGTGTCCTTGGGTTCGAATCCAAACAAAAACAACAGAAGGGAAGAAAAATGGTGGACGAGACCGTGGACGAGACCGTGGCAGGTCCCACCGTCCAGCCTGAGGAATGATCAACAGCTCCGTAAACTTCCTCAGGTGGCTCCTAATAAGAATTGGTCGCACTTGGATGTCCCTAAAGCGTCGTTGAAAGTTATTCCATTCCCGATAGCAGTGTTCATTTTGTTGACTAATTATTTTCATCATAGTTTTCATCAACCTCCCTTGACAAAAACTAGACTATAACTAATAAACACAAGTGCACAGGGACAAAAAACAGATTAACTGACATTTTCGTCAACAAATAAAAACTAGACGAAAATGTTTGACAGAGACTTAATCCAATCAGACCTAATTTGGTCATGTAGAAAGTAGGGACAAATTAGGAGTATATCCAATCACAGCTGCATTGGTTGTGTGGAAAGGTTGGTTGAGTTACTGGCATCCAATCACAACTGCCTTAGCTTCATGGTGGTGGGATAAGTTGTGGAGCGATCCAATCAGAGCTCCTCTCTTTATGAATTGATATATTCATGTAGAGCAGGTTCACTGTTTGTTGTCAGTTCTGGTATTGTAACTGAGATGCTCTGCCAGGTAGCCTAAATAAAGGTGACTGCATTTCACACAAAAGTTCAATTTGTTTCTGTTCATTTATACATTCAGATTTTAACAGAAATTCAAGGAAATATAAAAAATGCCATACACTTTACACTTCATGTTTTAGTCGACTAAATTTACAGCAGATTTCATCAACTAAAATGTTGTAAATTTTCATCAACAAAAACTAGACTAAAATTAAAACAACTATTATGACTAAAACTAAAGGATATTTTAGGCGAAAGACTTTAACTAAAACTAGGGTAAGGGTATAATACACCATGTGCTGGTTGTGAGTCTGCGAACACCACTCTCCAAAATTAAGCAGGTTCCACCTCTACGTTCCATCAATCCTTATATCATTTCCCATGCAGGGATGGAGTACAAAAATAAATACAAATGGTGATGGAAAAAGAGACTAAAATCATAACAAATTCATACCAAAAAAAAAAAAAAATTACAAAATGCCCATTTTCCCATGCACCTTAGCTGACATAAATATCATTGAGCTCAACACCTGACCAAAACAGAAATATATACATGCAATTAAAAATGTATATTTTTATTCTGCAAGGTGCCAACAACAATGATTTTCACTTTGTGGGCCTCACAATAAAATACTTCAGAACTGCTTAGAGCTGAACAAAGTTGTATATTTCTGGGTCATAGTGCAACAGCAGGCCAGGTGGCATTAACAAAGACCACAACTTCAGTCTTAGCTCACTGGAGAGGCTAAATTACACATTACATTAAACTGAGTCAGGAGCATCTCCATGTGAAGGCGACCTAAGACTTTATCCAACGATCAGCAGATACCCTGTAGATCTCTATTTTTAAAGCTATGAGTCATTCTGACTTCTTAACTTTTTCTCCATCAGCTGCAGAACCAGACTGAGCTGAAGGCTACCTGTGCCGAGCGAGCAGCGTTTTTCCTGGACGCCGCCCTCGCAGCAAGGAGGAGCAGCCGGACGCCAAATGACCAGGAGGCACGGAAGAACTCGCACCTCCTGTTCACCCTGCACGTCAACCAGGAGAGGCTGGACAAGAGCAGCAAGGCGGCAGGTCAGCATGACTATAGCTCAGAATTTTGGACTAACCCATTTGTTCCTTATCAAATGATAAAGCTTCACAACGCCAAAGCTGGATCCAGGACAGCAGCAGCAGAAAAAGCCCTTTGGTATACAACACGTGTCTTTTCAATTTTCCACTTACACAGCATGATCCTGATATTTTTGGACTTTAAAAAGTCCAAAGGCGCATTCAAGAGATGGACTCACATTTGTGACTTCAAAACACACTCACTGAGCTTGTTTCACAAACACAGGATGCACGCCAGCACGTTTTATTACGGAGCATTTGTTGATAAATTTATTTTCAGCTTATAATGGGACAGAGAACTGAGAGACTGAAAGTTTTTTGTCTGAAGCACTTGTTAGTGCGCCTCTCTGTGTGCCAAATACTCCAAGAAACTAACAAACAAAAAACCAGACACACAATTAGAGATACAATGCAACATTTATTGTGTATTCATACTAATGAACGCCACCTTGATTGGTGCTCATAGATATTAAAACAGACTGTTCAGTGTGTTTAACGCAAGCATTAGGGAATTGAGTTGAGGCAGTTAGCAATAAAAGTTTATAGCTAGGGACGCATGATATTGGATTTTTTATCAAAATCTGACATGCCGATATTTTCAAACACATTATTGCTGATACCGATATTTTCTGTCAAGAGCACATAGCCTCCACTTTACAAAAAAATGACCTATTTCTTTCATGGAGACACTTTTGGTTTACAAAAGTGGACATTCAGTGATGATGAGGTAAACCATGGTTTTGGTTTTGCCAATATATGCAGTGTATACAGCCAATTTGTGCTGCCAAAATGTTGGCTGTATATATACGCAAAAATTGTCATATCTTGATGCTAATAATCAACTTTTAAGGCAAATACCTGCCAACGCCAGCTATTTCATTGTCGATCTAAAACATAAACCTGTCTAAATAGTATTATCTAGAGATCAGAATCAGAACTACTCTATTAATCCCAAAGGGGAAATTCATAGTAGTAGAAATATCAAAAAAAGAAATTAAAATAGATAAGAGACATTAAAATAGATAAGAGCAAAGTTAAGTAAAAATTAAGAAAGCAGGTTGAAATATGTAGAATCTTTCAGCTATACTTCCGTATTAAGGAAAAATAAAGAAAATAAGTAAAGTGAGACTATGAACAAGGCCAAGGAATTTACACTATTAACTTTTCCAATATTTACAATATGAATTTAAACATGACAGCACTGTGTCACAGTAGACCACATCTGACTGGGTATTGCACTGAAAATTATGTTTGCTTATCAAAAAATATTTACAAATATCAGGGGAAAACACGGAAGTTGTGACAGAGTGTCCAACGTGATTAACGATAAAAGGTGTTAGGCTTACTCATGCAGTATTATTGAAGGGTTAAACAACCCACTCCCACTCCAAACTCAGAGGTTGGTGCACCCTCCACACAAGAGTTCAATCAGAGAAAGAGTGTGTAGGGAGTGGGCGTAGAAGTCAAACTGTGGAGAACCCACCATGATAAAGAAACAACTTTCTGTCATAACATGTTTCTACAAACAAGAAAACATGAACTAGCAGAGAGACTACACCAACACCCCCAGCCCACGATTACCTGCCACACTCACATTTCCACAGTTATTAGTGTTTCACTGCCTCTCCGTCCGGCTGGAATAAATCTGCATGGCTAATGAGGCCTGAAGCCTCTGAGTCCTGTTTATAGACTGCTGCATTTAAGAGCCTGCACCCAGCTGCTCTCAGCACTTTTGAATAACGCTGATGTGGGCTGCTGATTGTCCTCATGGTCATTTCTCTGGTTTAATGAAATGAACGGGCAGTTAAGCCGAGCAGAGAGAGAGAGACCAGACTGATTCACATCTTAATGTTTCATCTGAGCTCGGAGACATCATGGTTTCATGGAAGAGCAAACGTTTTTAAAGGGTCAGAACCAAATTTACTGCATTAAGAGTGCTTGAATGCGCTCTTTGAGCCCATTTACATGAGAACAAAAATGGAGACTCGTTAGCGCCTGAACCTGCAAACTTTTGAAACTGGGGTCTAGAGTGAAAAGTTTTGAAAACATAGAAGAAACGAAGAATGAAGATAACGAAGAAGACACCTCAAGAAAATGGAGGACTGGCAAAGCCACTCTAAGCGGAAAATAACAGAAACAAAACATCTGAGGAGCATCGTGTGGAAGCACTTTTGGCTCCACTGTGTTGATTATGTGCAAAGCAACTGGCCCACTAAGACTAATCCATGTGCTGCGTGTAACAACAGGTTATCTGAGTTGCTGTTGCCTCTCTACCATCTCACACCACTCAGGCTATTCTCCTCTGATATCTGGCATCAACAAGGCATTTTAATGCTCACTGGACATCTTCTCTTTTTCAGATCATTCTCAACCCTAGCGATGGTTATGAGAGAAAATCCCAGTCACTTCTAAAACACTGATTTTAGCTTGTTTTCTGAAGATTTCCTAAAGAGCACGGCTCCTCTTCTGCAGCAGTGTACAGAGCTGAGTGGCATCACTGTGATCAACAAAAATACTGAACTATCCCTTTAATGCTAATCACTGCCTAATGGGCATCACAATGAGCAGAGGGTGATCAGGGTCTTTATCGTCTCATGTGAAGCTGTAGTGCAAACAGTCAATCAATTATTAAAATAGCCATTGATTATACCTTTGCCCTCAAACGAATCAATCAGTCACACAGTCATTTAACCCTCGGATCTTTTCAGCACTAATGAGCCGTTAATGAGTCTGTATTCATTTGTACCTTGTTTCCTGTCTGTGCCTCAGTGTCTGGGCGGAGTCGTCTCCACCTCCTGGATTTGGGGAGCTGCGAGACGGACATCAGCAGGACCAGAGAGGGGGGCGGGGGTCAGTGTCTGTCCCTGTCTGCTCTGGGAAACGTCATCCTCGCCCTCGCCAACGGGGCCAAACATGTTCCCTACAGGTACGAGCCCCACACTTGGCAGCATTTAGATGAACCCAGTGAAGGGTCAAAGGTCACAGAGTAGATAACAGATGGAGTAAAGGCTCCTCTGAGGATGGAGAAGTGAGGAGGGGATGTAAAAGCTGAGCTGAATAAATAGACCATTTAAATGAGAGGCTGATTAGTGAGATGAATAAATCACTGTAATGCTAATTAAGATGATTATTCAGGCTTTGGGGGTTTGCCACTCAGCTGCATGTTTGGCTCAGTGTTAGATTTGTCTCCATGCGCTCTCAGGCTGCTGCATGATTTGTTTGTTTTGTTTAGATGTGTTTGTCCTGTCTCATTAATTTAGTTCCTTTACATTTTCTGCTAATCTGCAGTTTGTACAATACAAATCATTGCACCTGCTTTTAAAATGACTGCACAGTTAAATGGCAATAGATGTGGAGAATAGATAGTGCAGTATTTGTAACTGATAGCTTTTGTTTATTAGTAACTGTTGCAAAGTGCTGTCAAAATCAACACTGCACCAAAACATGCCAACAAAGTGGAGTGAAAATATCTTTCCAATCAAGAAATATTTCCAGTGTTGTTTGTTTTCCATCAATAAAGAAATGCGGCCCATATCTGATAAAACTACTTCTGAAGCTGTTAGCATCTATGCTAATCTCTGTACGCACAGTCACATCCTGCTGTCGCCTTTCCTGTAGCTCCCACCTCGTCCTGCTCCAATGAACGCTGATTGGGTCGTCCCGATTTGGGTCGCTCACAATCATTGTAGATTGGGCAAGATGGTCTAACTGATTACAGACATTGAATCAAGGGGATCCAGCTGCACTGGAAGGTCACAGAAGCACTGCATCTTGTTATATTGTCATTCATGATGCCTCCAAATTTAAAGCAAAAAGGACAGCAATCAAGTTAACTTTTGAATTGGTTGTGCTAGATCAGCGTTACTCAATCTCTTTCTGTTAAGGAATCCTTAAGACATGCAAAAAACCTCAAGTGTGTTCCTAAAAAGGGTAACTCTACATCCCTTTAACCAACAACTTACACACACAAGGTTGTCATTAGCCTTTTTTTTTTAATTTTTCTTAATGGGAAACCTTAGCCTGTGACAATGCACATTAAGGCTGAACAATTTCAGGAAAAGATCTAATTGCAATTTTTCTGGCAGATATTGCGATTTCATACAATTCAAGATTTTCTTCAAATCAAGCTTCAGTGCAATATTCACTGTGTTTACTGTAACATTTACAAACATGACAGAAAATTACATCATACCATCAAACATTAAAGCTTTTGCTCTACGGTAAGGATGGAAACTACAGGTAAGAACAACTGAAGAACTAAAAGAGCCATCTTTGACTCTCTTAACTTAAAAAAAGTATAGTGCAAAATAATCCTTCATTGTGTTAAGTTAAAAAATTAAATACCCCCCCCCCCCAAAAAAAAAGAAAAAAGAAAACAGAAAAAGAGAAAACAATGTTAAATAAGTAATAATGAGGAAAACAAAATTCAACAATTCCAGTAAAGGAAAAAAGACAGCCATGCCAAACCAGCATGTTAACCTTTTTTTGAATTTTGGACATGAGCGCTGATGTGATCCTGGGTCAGGCTGTGATTCTGAAACAGATCCTGGCTCAGTCAGGAGCGCTGCAAAAAACTGCAGCTTCGACGATCACATGATCATGTCTGAAATCACGATTTCAATCAGAAAACGATTAGTCATTCAGCCCTAATGCACATAACCTTAATATTACTGTAGCCTCAAGGCAGAGAGACTACATGATTTTCTCAAAAACTTTCATTATTATTAATGGTAAATGTTGACCTTTTGTATCAATAAAACTTTTTTATCTTCTTTCACTGCTGGAGTACCACTGGATGATAAAATTGATGGCTTAGATTCGGAGGAATGATGAAATTGCTAACTTGTTTTACAGCAGCTGCCTACGGCTAACACTCCAAATACACCTGCCAGCTTATTGAATAATTGATGTAAGACTATTCATTGACTAACCTTTAGAATGGTCATTTCAGAAGCAAGGACATACGAGACATTTATGTCTCAAATCATACACCAATAATCTACATAATCATAGTAACACTTGGCTGAAATGTCGTCTATCTCCTAGACATCCCTGACAAAGCCAGAGGGCATCCCAAAGCAACCCAGCACACCTGTGCTAGATCTATCATTTTACTTAGGAAGACTTTTAAACAATAGTGCAAATAAGTCACATCCTGAACTTTATTGCATAAATATAGAAAAAAGAAATGCCAAGTTGATGGAATTTAAGTCACAGGAAGAGTTTGGTCTGAGGGGTAGGCAACAGCTCAGTAATGTTGTGCTGGATCTCCGTTCACTGGTTGTCAAAAGAAGCCGATATTGCAGTATGTATGTGGCTTTATTCCAGGTCTTTTGAAGGCAGGATCTCATGAACCTTTCACTACATTTCCACGAACAGAACGCATGTTACTCTTAGTTCAAAGTGATCTTCATTAAAGTTAAATGAAGGTTTCTTAATATTCCTTTTTGCTTATCCGTGCTCCACCACTGCGTGGGGTAATGAGTGGTTCCTGGGTGCCTGTGGGGTTTTCTCGGGTCTGCTCTTTTCCTCCCCCTTATTTTTGGGGTCTAACGAGGGGTTTCTTGATGTATTATTCAGGGACAGCAAGCTCACCATGCTGCTCAGCGAGTCCCTGGGCAACATCAACTGCCGAACCACCATGATCGCCCACATCTCCGACTCCCCGGCCAACTACATGGAGACGCTGACCACGCTGCAGCTGGCCTCCCGCATCCACCGGATGAGAAAGAAGAAGTCAAAGGTTGTTTTTCTTTATTAAAGTTTAATTTCTTCAGCTCTGGGCTGTCAGTAACATCTGTTATGAGTTAGAATTAGATATTATACACAAGTTCCCCAAGTATCCTGAGGGTGTGACAGTAAGGCTCACTAATCTATAATGTAAATGTGAAGCATCAGGTCAGAGGGGGAGACCACCTTTATTCACTGAGTTATTTCAACCATGAAATGTCAGATAATCAATACGGCTGTTCCTTTGGGAGCAGTACTCTGTGGTTGAATAAAAAACATCCTTTCACTCTCACTAGTGTTTTTATTTTATAGATTGAAAAAGAAATACAGGATTAGAAGTTGTAAGCTAATGCATCTCACTGACATTATTTTCATGCAGCCTGCAGTTTGTACTTTTAACCTCACACTGTATCGACAGAAGAATCTCTAGGAATGGATTTAGCCTTTGGATGAAGGTCGTAGAAAATACCCTCACTGTTGCGTCTTTTCTTTCTGCAGTATGCCTCCAGTTCATCCGGAGGGGAAAGTTCATGCGAGGAAGGTCCGTCGCACAGACCTCCACATCTTCGGCCCTTCCATACTCGCACCATTGCTCTAGATCCAGATACGCCCCTTCTTCTCTCCAGTGATCCTGACTACTCCTCGAGCAGCGAACACTCCTGCGACACCGTCATCTACGTCGGGCCAGGAGGGGCGGCCATCTCCGACAGGGAACTGAGCGATAACGAAGGACCCCCCTCTTTTGTTCCCATCATACCCTCCTTGAACAAAAAACGAGGGAAGGATATGCCAAGGTCTGATGGGGACCACTTTAAGTGCAACACGTTTGCAGAGCTGCAGGAGAGACTTGACTGCATTGATGGCAGTGAAGGCCCTGCACCTTTCAGCACAGAGGTCAAAGCAGTACTCACAACAGGGTTCGGAGCTCAGACTGGAGCTACCAAACCCACGGAGGCAACTTTGCCACTAATATCTGATGAGCCCTTCTCCATCAGATTCTTAGAGAGCACATCAACCACATACAAAAATAAACTCAATGAAGATCAACCAACATTCCATTCATCCATTGTGGAGACTTCCAAGCGGACAAGTGCTGATGGGGAGAAACTTCTAGCAGCCCCCTTTCAGCCATGTGTAGGCAAGCTCAGTGGGAGTTCATCCCAGGATTCAGAGCCTGTAGTTCGAGAGAAGGTCTACCTCAGAGGAGGTCAACCCAAACCGTCAGCTTCGCCACCCAGGACAGCCAGGGAGGCATCTCAGTTTAGGGAGACTGTTGGTAGGACCCCCCCTGTGGGAATGAGTCAACAAGCCCTAAGGCAGGATCAACCTGCTGGGTCTGCCGACTATGAAAGGGTCCCTCTTACAAACAGGGGCCTCATGGAGGTCAACAGTCTTCGAGCATCTCTTTTAGAAAGATGCTTCGACAGAGACTGTCTGAGGACTACTGTTACACTCCAGCAGCCCGTGGAGCTGAACGGGGAGGATGAGCTCGTGTTCACAGTCATTGAGGAGCTTCCTCATGGCCTCGTCCCAGACAACGGCCGCCCTTCCAACATCCTCAGCTTCAACACCGACTGCTCCTGGCAGGCTTCGGGGTCTGGCTCTCGCCCTGTCAGCATCATCAGCAGTATAAATGATGAGTACGATGCCTACACATCTCAATACGGGGCTGTTGGACCTGCGCCTGATGTTGTACCCAATTACCAGGATGATTTGTCTTCTCAGCAAGGCAACAATCAGCCAACAGTCAGCTCATGGCAGACTGAAGCGCACACCCTTTCAGACAGCGAAGGCCTAAATTCAAAAGGAAGGCTTTTCCTGAGAGACAAAAACATCGCATCAGAAACTTCCTCCATCCTTACCTCACCGAGTAGATTTCATAGACAGACATTTCTGCACCATGGTATCAAGAGCTCCCTAAATGACAGTGGCATCTGTTTCTCAGAACTGGACAGTGATCCTGCCACCCCAAATAAACCCTCTTTTACAAAATGCCCTTCCTCTCCAGACCCAACAAAGGTCTCTTTCAAAGGCTCTCTTAAAGCCAGAAGAAATACTCTGAACAGTCCGTCAGCCCTAACTCTCCATCACACTGAACATTCCAGTCTTCCCAGGAAAACCAAGCCTACCTCATCTTCAGCTGTGGAGTGCAGCAGGCAGGAAGGCAGACGTGAGGACTCTACAGTCTCTGCAGACTTTGGCTCCAGAGAGGATGAGTTTCTCTCTGCAGGTAAGCCAAGACATGGCTTAAGTAGCATTTTATCTAAAAAGCCAGGGGGGAACAGTAACAGTGTACCGCGACCACCAAAGGCACAGCTGTCTTCATCAGCCCAAAGGATTGTGGATGGTTGTGAAAAGACCAGCAGTAGGAGATCAGACACCCTCATCAAGCTGCCTCGACTAACACGAGGTGCTACAACCCTTGGTACTGTTTCTACTCCCCAGAGCTCTGAATCAAAGTGGGGTCCTGAAGGCACGTCGGTAACAGGAACCCTCAGATTTTCATCTTTGGGAAAAAAGTCAAACGGACAAAAAAGCGGCATGATCTCCAAGTCTGGATCTGGAAACATCTCTCCTCCTGCTCAACTTGTTAGACAGTCAAGCCAAGAACAAAAGACACGATCTGTGCTTTCTGCAAGTGCCTTAAAAACAAGTGGTGACTTAGGGAAATCCCCATTCCCTAGGGCATCAGCCTCTGAGGAAGAATTCACCACCAGGCTGCGAGCAGAATCATTCAGCCACCGGACATCCAGTTTAAAAGCTGAGCATGGCATCATGAGGACATCCTCAAGCCTGAAGACACGAGGTGCCAAAACAGAGTCTTCAAGATACTATGGGAGTCTAATGTCTCTAGAGAGATGTGACAGTCAAACATCAGGAGGGTCCAAGCCTGAACTTTACAAGGAGAACAGTGGTGCTACCCAAGGAGGCAACAACAAGTCCAACAAGTCAGTACCAAGACTTGGGATTCCAGCCTCTAGCTCTACATCTGCTTCCTCTATCCAAGGCTCTAGTAGTGTTCTTACATCTATAAGCAAACTTGGGTCAATCAAAGGTAACAGTTCAAGAGCAGGAGTTCCTGGGGCAGCAAAGGTTCGAACTTCATCTGCAAGCAGTTCCCGAAGTCTGACCTCCTCCCCTAAACCTCCTGATCATGAAGGTCTTCGACCCACTAGCTTACCTCCAACTGGGAAGTTCCCAGCTAAGATGGGAAGAGGCACCATCATGGGAACAAAACAGGCCATCAGCAGGGCAGCAAACAGCCGGGTCAGCGAGTTAGCCACTGGGGGCCAAAGGAAGCCGCATGAGAGAGTCTCTGGTGTGGCAGAACACGATGGCACTGACAGCGGGACTGGTAGTGTTAGTGGGTCGCCAAACAACACACCTATCCCCTCGCCCTACAGCAAGATCACTGCTCCTCGAAGGCCACAGCGCTACAGCAGTGGGCATGGCAGCGACAACAGCAGTATTCTCAGCGGGGAGCTACCCCCTGCAATGGGTCGCACCGCCCTGTTTTACCACAGTGGGGGAAGCAGCGGGTACGAGAGTATGATTAGAGACAGTGAAACCACCGGCAGCACGTCTTCAGCGCAGGACTCCATGAGTGAGAGTGGAGTGTCCTCGTCAAACAGAAGCAGAGTTTCTAAATCGCCCAAGAAGAGAGGGAATGGTGAGTCCATTTTGAAGTACAGAGCGAGGTGATTGGGCACACTTTATGAATCCTTGTTCAGCAAATATTGAGCAGCTGATGTAGGAATAATTACAACCACTATTAAGGATTTGTGCTAGCAAACTTGGGACTCCTGATATGTAAGGCCTATGGCAAAAGCTGCTGTTTTTGCTGTTGCAGGGCGCATGACCTCAATTTCAAACTCCTTCACACCAGATTTAAATTTTCCAGGTTGCAAAAGTGCATAAAGTGCTAATCTTACTCTAAAAATAAATAATAAATAACATAACACAGATA
This sequence comes from Cetoscarus ocellatus, assembly GCA_037902135.1. Lineage (NCBI taxonomy): Eukaryota > Metazoa > Chordata > Actinopteri > Labriformes > Labridae > Cetoscarus > Cetoscarus ocellatus. The sequence goes on along the minus strand of JBAMNC010001700.1, from coordinate 9,004 downwards.
AAAAGTCACAACAAGCACACGGGACCGTTTAAAGTTTCCTAGTGTTTGAGCTAGGCTAATTAGTGGTGGGCTAGCTCTGCCCATCTCTTTCTTGTTAATGCACACACAGTTGAAAGAATGGTGTCTATCTGCTTGTCATGAACTCAGGAGTAAGGCAAGACACGAAAAGAAAAAAAATGTTGGCATATCCATTAAGTTTTAAAGAATTCTGTATTTCTTTTTGGATGCTAACGCAGAAAATAGGTTGAAAAATCACATTATACTGCATTATATTATATTATATGTTATATTAGGTATCATGGGGCACTGGCAATTCTCACCACTAGTAAATTTGGCTCTCTGTTAATCATTTTCCCGTCTATTTTTGCCGAAACACATTGGCAACTTGCATGTAAAGCAGTTGAGACTCATGTTCACAAGATTTTCAGCACAGGAGATGATCAGGAGATGTGCAGCTCACACAGGCAGTCTGAAAGCTCTGACTTGATAGCATGCAATCGTAAATAAAAACACGCATACACACATCCAGTCTGAAACATCCAATAAGTCGGTATTTTGGCTGCATTAGCCTCCACTATCATGGAACATGGCACAAAGATTGGCAAACTATCTCTTCTCTTCACTTGTTGTAGTTAAATGTGAACTTGTGCAGTAAATTAGTGCATACATTGTCTCTGTTGGGGGTCCTACAACCACCAGATTGACTTTTTATCTTCTATTCTAAGGTGGAAAAAGTCAATAAGGAAAATGAAAGAGGGGCTCTTGTCAAGAAATGTTAGGAATACTCAATAAGCAGGGTGTATTTGCTTTTTATCGTATCCAATTATTTTTGAAATGAGGTTTAAATCATCACAGTTAATGGGAGAAGTTTCATTCTTCAATTTGACATTCAGCAACCATCCACAACGTCCTCATCCAGAGAGTAAAAGAGTCATCAAACTGCTCTGGAAGCTTCAGTGAGAAATTATCATATTTATGACTTTTTCCAAAAACTGCTTTCATCCATCAGAGTGTGAGATGATGGGATGGGAACATCTCTTTAGTTCAATATTTCCCTGAATGAGCACACTGCAGAGTACAGGTATTATTATTTCCGTGGGAGCATCCATCAAAGACTGTTTCATCGCATGCATTCATCTCTCCGCACGCTGTTATCGTAAAATCAACATCCAGGCACATTATCTGGGCCGCTGTTGTAGCGTGTTCTGCCTATGTGGCGTTAACTCACAGCAGCTGATTGTGATTCATGCGGCTTGGCGGTGGCGACGACACCCGGGTCATGCAGCCTGATGCATATGGAACCAGCCCTCGTGTGATCTGCCTGCCATCAGTCTGTAGATCTCAGCTAGTTTCTGCCTCATGAATGATTCATGAGGCCTCAGCATTCCCTCATGCACATATCCAACTCCAATTATCACCCCCATCCACTCCACAGCGCACACACACACTCACACACTCCTCCTCAATCTGTCACTACTGTACAGTCCACGCTTACAGGCTGCGAGTGTTTAATAATCACTGTTGGCTGTTTGTTTCGGTACACGCTGATGCTCTCACTTTACTTCTTAGCAGTTATGATAATCGTTAAATTAATTTGTACAGCAGCCCTCTGATGGCTGTGTGAGCGGGTAAAATTACGGTCTTTGGTTTGACGGTGGTGGTTTTCAAACTTCTCGGCAGAGCAGATGGTTGTTGACGGGGCAGAGGTATTGGTGAAGCCAAAGTGATGAAGATGAGGCTAATTAGAGCTAACGAGCTGACTTTGCTGTCTGTGCACAAGCCTGTCTGCTGATAACACCAAATATAGACTTTAGCACACTGGGGCGGCTTATTTGAAACTCAAGGGAGACATCTTGATTTTTCGAGTTTTTCTTCGTTATTTGTATAACACCAAATTAGGGATGGGACTCAAGGGGGAACCTCATGATACATGGCCACCATAACAATATAATCATGATGCAGCGATTCTGTGATAATGATCTATTTAAAAAAAATAACAATGTCACAATAATCAATTTTGTCTGTCCCTTTAATGTTTGAAGGCTTAAGCATCACCATACTCTGGATTTACGAGTATATCTAAAAAAATTAAAATATCATGAAAAAGTCCAATGTTTTTTGTCACTCATTTCAGAAAGTGAAATCCATATATTATATAGATTCATTGCACATAATCATATTGCAGGAGGGAGGACGACAATAATCGCCATATCAATTTATGGCCCACCCCTACACCAAATCATAGCCAATGTTATATTAAGATACCTTATAAGAGAGCAGGTCAGAGCCATTCTCTTCATTTTTACATATGCATCCATACATCCATTATACATATAATGGATGCTAACATTTGGCAAGAGGCGGGATGAACCATTCACATTCACTCATACCTATGGGCACTCTTGAGGTGACTGATTAACGTAGTGAGTAGGGGTGTAAATCACCAGTTTCATGACGATATGATACGATATCGATTCTTTGGACAACGATATGGTATTCGCCGATGTCACAAAGTCTGCCACAATTTGATACGATTCAGGGGCCTTCGATCGATTTAAGACGATATTATGTACTCACTGAACACAATCAGCTACATTTCACCTAAAGCAAGAAAGAAATAAAAAGCAATTTCTACGTTTTGACAGTTTTATTCCTGAAATGTGAAACGATGTGCTGACCTTTGGGTACGATAGGTTATAGAGGATTATAACCATCTGCATGATCTAATCATGTTTAAAATTAAAATTAGGTTAATTAGTAGTCAGGTGTTTTTAGACTTTGCTTTACTGTTTAATGGTAGGTGTGGAGGAAGAATAAGAACAAGCTCTCACTGTTTTCCTTTCATACAATAAGTATTTCATTAATCAGGGCGCTACAAAATCAAATGATGAGATAACTTACTGTACTGGTGTGATTACTCCCGTCGTGTGTGTGCAGTATGCATCCTCTGCGGTCAGATCGACCGTATCTTACCCGGATACCGCAGTGCTATTTTCTGATTGGCTGACATGTTCCCGTTTAGCTCTGTGATGCTAACAGCGTGTTGCTACACGTTAGCATATAGCGCTGTTACTCGGTGGGCGCTACACAGAACATTTTAAAGCAGGAGAAACACCGGGTGTGGTGTGTGAGAGAGCGAAAAGGTGCGCGTCTCATACGCTGAATGCGTGAGACTTGAGAGCCCTGTAAAGTTGAAACTTCAGAACGAGGCGCTATTGGGCGGAAGCGGTGAAACGGATATCCGGTCAGAATTTCAAAATAAAGGTGTCGACGATGACGATGTTGATCGATGTTGATCGATGTTTTGAGTTTTCATCGATTTAATTGGATCATTGCTTACCCAATCGATGTATCGATCCAGATCGCTGGATCATTACACCCCTAGTAGTGAGCATGTTTCTTGAAAGAAGAAACAAATCAGTGCAGACTGGGCCCATGTGGGGAAGGGGACCTTCAAGGGGGCAGGGGCTCTAACAGAGTGTCTCAGACAAAGTGAGAATACAGCTGGATCAGGGGTACTCAGAACATAAAACTAAGAGCGGAAAATTGCTGGTAAGTTTCTGGAAACTTTTCATGGAAATTATGGGAATGTATGGAGATTACATAGGGGTAATTTAAAGTAATGGTATCATTTCCAAACACAAATAAAAACATTTTATTTTGTCATAGGCAGACATCCATGCAAAAAATAAAAACTTGATCAATTTTAATTATTTTATAGAACAATCATTTTCAGCTTAACTTTATGTGGTCCACACGCTCAAATGTGCGTCTTGGGTAGTCTTGTGCTCTGGGCTCAAAAATGTACCCTCAATAGTCCACGGGTCTTGATATCATCTAAGCAGTGAGCTATGTGCATGTAAGTATATTTGAATGAAATCTGGTTGTTTTAGTAAATTTCAAAAACTATGATACGAAATATTTCCCCTAACTGTATTCAAAATCCCTGTTAAGGTTCAACCTTAGATATTTCAGTTAAGTCCCATGGGGAGTTTCCACCTTTGACCGAATTTTTAACTCTAATTAAAAGGGTTTTTTGACATTAAAGATTGTGAATGTACTCTTGCACTCATTAAAACTAAATACATGAACCTGAGTTGTGTTATGTTGTTGTAGTAATATATAATTCATGCCACAGGGCAAGAAGTCTACCTAACCTGTATTCATTTTGTGAAAAACTAAATGGCACCCTTGTGTGGCCCCACTGGGTAGTGGAAAGTCCCAAAAACCCTGGAAATGGGACTTTCAGGGGCCCAGTCTGTGGGCAGAGCTGGTTTGGTCACTTGTGGTAAACTGCAGTTCAAAGTTTTGGGTCCTTACCCTCATGTGAGAGATCTTCACTTTGTGTGCATCTTTAAAATTAAAGGAAATCAAAAAATAACTTTGAGGGAGCTAGAGAGCGGGCACAAGGCCTTTCCCATAAGCAAACAGACAGAGAGAAACAAACAGTACTGCACTCCCCCGCTGGCTCTGCTGTCCTCTTTCACTCTGTTTTACACCTTGGGTACTACTCGTGAAGACAGATTGAGGAGTGCACTCCTGAAGCTTTGCAATCAAGACAAAGCATCACAAGGGGAATAAATATCACAGCCGGAAATGACACAGCTTGAGGGCTAATTTTTGTTTTGTACCTAAAATATTCAGAATAAATAGAAGCAGATCCAAAGCGATTGACAGAAAAGACTCAGCATTCAAAGGGCCTTAAATTAAGCACATCTCACAGATCTGTCCCCCCCATTAAATGATCTGACATGTTTCAGGTTTCCAGCGGCGACGTCTGATCCCCGCCCCCCTCCCCGACACCTCGTCCCTGGGCAGAAAGGTGGGGGGTCAGTGGGTAGACCTGCCATCGCTGGGCGGCACCCTGAAGGAGCCCTTCGAGATAAAGGTGTACGAGATCGACGACATGGAGTGCCTGCAGAGGAGAAGGGAGGTGACAGCCGGGTCGGAGGTGAGCTGGACTCCATCTGCTCAGTTTTTCTGTTCAGCTCTGTTGTTGTCTCCGGCTCTGCAGTTTTAGTCATGGCCTGAAGCACTGACAGACTGACCCCACAAACTAAGGCAAAGTTGAGTGAGCACAGCACCCACGGTCACCTTAAAGGCAGAGTAACAACACAACAAACAAAAGAAAGAATAAACAGCGAATAAAACATCAATTTAACTGACCAACACTTAAAGGTCCTATATTTTGCTATCAGATTACATTTACAAGTTTAAAGCACATTTCTGAACCTGGTTTGATGACGGAGAGTGTCCAGAGGAAGAGAGCTCCATGGGTGGGGGACAGAGCAGTTGGAGGGTAGTGCTACAAACAAAGTTTGATTGATCGATTGATTGTTTGATCATAGTAATATCTCTGGGCTGACTCAGGCTGTGGTGAAATGCCCGGTCTGAGATCTTTACATGAGGCCAAGAAAATCCTGGAGCACAGAGATTCAATAAATTCCCCCTAACAAGCCATCATCTTCATGCACAGCTCCAGTTACCTTCAGCATCACGCCCGAGGTCAGACTTATCAGTAACTGAGTTTATCGCCGAGTCAATTACAGTTTAGTCTTAATTAGTTTCAAGGAGGGAGATGGATGGAGGGGGAGGACAGGGGAGGAGGGCTGCAGTGATGAACGACAGCCCAGCCTCGGCTGGATGCTCTTTACGGCCGTCTTGTCTCTCCGTGTTAGCGGCTTGTTAACCTTCACAGTGCTGAGGGAGGGGGAGACGCCGACCACTGCAGGGAGCGCTGATTTATTTTCAATTAGAGGGAGGAGATATGAGTTTGTCTTACACAGACACACTCAGAGGAACAGGGTGATAAACTCTTCTTTTATGTTTCTGTTTCTCTCTGCAGCCGTTCCATGATGTAGAAAAGGTGAGTTATTAAACCGTCTTTATGTGATCCTGTGTAAATCAGTCTAAGATCAATGTTATAGTAGCTACACACTTCATTCTAGTTTACAACCAAAGCTGGGGCCCTCCTCTACAGCATTATCAGCTTTTATGTTTGCTTTATGAAGTCAAGAATACATTTTTAAAGGAATCAATTTAATGGAATATGAATAAGGTTAGTCTAATTGTAAGTTATCGTAATTTCTGAGCTATTGAGCACACCTGAATATAAGTCGCACCCACAAAATTTAAAAAGAAAAAATGTTTGTACATATATAGGCCATACTTGTCTATAAGCTGTAGTTTACCTCTGAAAGCTTTTGTGGTCTTTTTGCATTGAGTCAGTTCTTCACTTTTCCAACATCTCACCATCAATTCACTGATGCCAAGCTTACGTGCAGCAGCTCTATTTCCTTTTTCTGCACCATATGCATTTCTTTGTGTGTTTTCCTTGATGAGGATGACTGAAAATGCTGGCCAGTAGATGGTGATGTTGGTTTGTAGTGAAACAGCGGTGTTACAACACATGAACACTTTCCAGTGAAGACAAAATTCATAGAGTTTCTTGTCAGGACAACAAATGTGTCTGGATAATTCTGTCTGGATAAAAAAAACGAGCACAGTAAGCTGCACACGTGACCGCCAAAGCTGTTGTTGTTCTTCCTGGGATGCACGCGCAGCCTTCATGTGAAAGAGTAGGGATGGGAATTGATAATATTTTATCGATACTAATGCTATTAACAATCCTGCTAATCGATCCAATTCTTTAACGATTCCCTTATTGATTCCTGCAGATTTTCCGTGAGTGCAAATGTTGGCCTGTAGATTTTCAGTGGCAACAATGTCAAACACACGTCACAGCAGAGATAACTGCTTCTGCAAGTTGCTGATGTTTCCACTCACTTAAGGTTGTGCAGTAGGCACCTTTTGTAAAAAAATAACACAATTCTGACCGCTTCTGACCCCTGTCAGTGGAAGGAATTGATAAGGGAATTGATTAACAAAAAGACTCATGATATCAATACTTTGATGGAGCTGTTAACAATTCTCAACTGAAATTGGTTTTCGATTCCCATCCCTATGAAAGAGTACTGCGCATGCACTGCACGTCTGTTTGGCAATTTCATTGGTCTGATGTGACGAGGCTAATATATTGGTGAGATGAAGCTCATAAAAATCCATAATTTAGCTGCATCATTGTTTAGACCGCAGGGTTCAAAGCATGGGAAAAAAGTAGCGGCTTATAGTCCGGAAATTACGGCATTATCAGTTGTTTCAAAAGCAAAAGAGGTCAGCAACATTAAATTAGCTCAAACAAAGGAATTTTGAAAAAAATAAATTGGATCTTATAGGGCTATATTAGCTTCATGGATGTGCAGCCGACAAATCTGCAGCTATTGTTTGATGAATCATGGAGACATGGACCAAAATCTCTGAGGAATGTTCCAGAACCTTGTCAAATCTACGACATGAAAAGTGGCCAGTGGGTGTATTTGTATATCTTAAATGAACATACTACAGTGGGCTTCTGTGTATTGCTCATTTGTTTCTCTCCCAGTGTTGTTCCCGCCAATGTTTGTTTCTATGAACCTGTGATTAAGTGAAGCAGCACGGCGACCTTGACCGTCCTCCGTCACCTCTCCGCCCTCAACTGCCCTTAATCCTTCACTCAGTGTTTGTCCCACAGATTAAGTCTCAAACCAGCAGATTAGCGCTGCTGCTAATTTTATCTGTGGCCTAATTAACTCCAGCACTGAACGCAGAGTGAAATTTTCAGAGCAGGTTAGCATCACTCCTCCCTCCACCTGCCTGAATACTCCACCTCGGGCCCGTCCTAACATCCCAGAGTGTCTGCGGCTGAACTGAGCAGCTGGTGTGTTTTTCCGTCCTCAGGGTCTGCTCTACTTCAACGCTCGGCTCAGGATGTTGGAGAGGCGGCAGCAGCAGATCAGAGAGCTGCGGAGCAAACACGAGAGGCTGCAGGCCGAGCTGGAGGACGCTAAGAGCCGGCTGATGCTCCACCCGGGCAGGTGGAGCGGAGAGTGTGAGTGCACGTCTGAAACCATTATTACTGCCTGATGCTTTATTTTCTCACTTTGGTGTTTTCAGAGATTATCTAACATGATACACAATGTGAGTCAAAAAAGGATTTAAAGGGAAAGTTCAGTTTTTTTGAAGTGGGCTTGTATGAGCTCCATATAACCACTAAGTACATTAGATGCAGTAGAAAGTTCTCTCCTCTCCCTCAGTAAGCCACAGTTTGTAAAAGTTTGTGACGTACAACTAGCCGCAAACAGGGAAGTATTGTACCAAATACAAAGGGTATTTTCTACACCTACAAAAACTCCCATCAAAAAATAATACCACAGTCTAAGAGTACGCAACCTCGAAATTTTTTTGAGTGCATTAAGGTTTTGGAAAGATAAAATTTATCTAAAATAAATAAAGAAAAATAAATTAATAAAATTAAAATTAATGAAGTTTACGATTTATAACATGGAGCACATTCATCTTAATTGATATTACGGCTTTGGTTAATTAATAAGAAATATCGTTGGTTATTTGCGTGTATGTTTGAAAACTGTTGGAGTTTGATTTCCATGAAAACTGACAGCCTTAATTATTGCTGATACTGATACCAATATTTCAGGTCAAGAGCACAAGCTCTGTACTTAACATACATGGACTTGTTTCTTTCAGTGTTACAGTATATTTTTGTGAGGAAGAGAAGCATTTAGCTCTTGCAAAAATTAAACCCTTGATTTTTAAATGTACCCATGCAGTGATGAGAAGGTGCATCAATATTGTACATTTGTGTAATTTGCCGATATATCGGCTGTAAATATCTGCAAAAATTCCAATGTTAACTGATAATATAGTGCATCCCTACCTGCCACAATTATTACTGATTTGAAATATGGTTTGATGAAGTTAGTGGACATTTGATTATTGTTATGATCAGAGCTGATGTGCCTTCAAAAACAAAGAAGAGGAAGTCATTTTAGGACATCGTAAAACAGCCTGTGGTTGTAATTACACGGTTTGGCCACTATGACTAATTGTTTTCAAAGCCTGGAAATCTCCCTGGGGAGTCCTGGAGGAGTATTGGAGGAAAATTAAA